>ML438916.1:0-55909 GCA_005239525.1 Nicotiana knightiana
CTGAAGGAGCCCCTCCAGGAGTCTGTACACCCCCAGTGAGTGCAGTCGACTATTATATGGATCAGATTGCATGCCGTAGCGTATGTTATAGGGATCGGGCTGCACGCCGCAACAATATACATTATAAATATGGATCGGGCTGCGCGCCGCAGGAATATATATGTATTGGAGCGTGCTGCACGCCGCGACAATTGTTATATGGTACCTGATGAGTGAGAGTGCTGAGTGTGAGCATTGACTTATGAGAGTAGAGTCACGAGTGATTGAGAGGTTTGCCCGGGCTTTATTGTGAGTGATACTGTGCCCGAGGGGCTTATATTTTATGAAACTACTATTTTTCACTCTTCTTTACACTGAGTCTCTGATGATAAATGTTGGATAAATGTCTTTATACTAGATTTTTTTAATGGAAACTGGAGTTTTATGAAATACTCAGAGATGTAAATTCCTGACTTGATTTACTTATTTCCACAGTCACTTATTATACGGATTTCCATGATTTATAAATGCTCGTCATTACACTCATGTTTTTAGATACTTTGGTTACTTACTGAGTTGGCGTAGTCACATTACTCTCTGCACCTTGTGTGCAAATTTAGGTACCGGGGCAGAGCGATAGTTGAGCTACCCCATTTGGAGCATTGTTCGGAGATTGTGAGGTAGCTGCTCGGCGTCCGCAACACTACTCTTTCTCCTTCCTATTCTATCATTTGTACTTTACTTCTCAGACTTGTTGTAGTAGAGGATTTGTATTAGACTGTATCATCTCTTAGATGCTCATGACAGTTAACTCTAGGTTTTGGGAAGATGTATAATTTGTTCATCTCATTTTTCTATTTTTAAATCTGCTAATTTTGGGAAATTATGAAATATATTGATAGCCTGAAATGGTTGGCTAGCCTAGTTCCACGATTGGCGCCATCACGGCCAGCTGTGATTTGGGGTCGTGACAAGTTGGTATCAGAGCCCTAGGTTACATAGGACTCAACAGTCATGAGCAGGTTTAGTAGAGTCTTGCAGATCGGTACGGAGACGTCTGTACTTATCTTCGAGAGGCTGCAAAACCCTTAGGAAAATCTCATATTCTTGAATTCTTGTTGTGCGAATCCATTTTATTCAGCCAACAGCGTAACTCTCAAATTCCTTCCATGTATTCGAACGCGCGCGAGAGCGCTTGGTATCAGCTGTGCATCGACGGCTTGTGACTTCCATGGATGAGATGTGATTGTGGCATGTTGGTAATGGGCCAGTCTGGAGGACCTGAGGCCGGATTCATTCTGTGGCTTGAGTGTTGAGATCCTTATTGACGAGACTTTATGGCTGGATGCTATGTAGTGAGTGTGATTTTATGGTTAGATGTGTTCAGACTGTGATTTGTGACAAAAGGAGTGGCTGGGAATGTGGCAAGGACTATGAAGTGTTTGATTTATGTCTCGATTTGGTATATGGCTTCGAGTTGTGAGTGTATTGGAAGACTTCTCATGTTGTTTAGTTGTTGAGCGAAGCGGATCTTTTTGTTGAGTTATGAGTTCTTGGTGATGTCTTTTGGGCTAATTATTTCCCCAGTACAGTTCGTGTATTCGATTAACGGTGTATTCCAGCCGTATCAGCGCTCCTTTATTATTGTATTCATTGATGGAATCTCGGCGTATACGCGTAGCCAGGGGTAGCATATTCCTATGTTTCATCATATTTTGCCCATTTTATGGATATGCCCCGTGAGCCTTCAGTTACATCTGTTCATGTGTCGACTCCGGTGGGCGATACTGTTGTTGTGGATTGTGTGTATCAGTCGTATGTGATATCTATTAGGATTCTGGAGACCCGAGTGGACCTACTATTACTCAGCGTGGTCGATTTTGATGTGATATTAGGCATGGATTGGTTATCTCTGTGTCATGCTGTTCTTGATTGTCACGCCAAGACTGTGCCTTAGCTATGCCAGGATTTCCGAGGGTTGAGTGGAGAGGTTCTTCAAAGCATGTTCCTAGTAGGGTGATTTCCTACCTGAAGGCTAAGCGCATGGCTGAGAAGGGGTGTTTATCGTACCTGGCTTTTGTGAGGGATGTCAGTGGTGAGACTCCCACTATTGATTCGGTTCCTGTGGTCCGTGACTTTCCGGACGTGTTTTCTGCAGACCTGCCAGGCATGCCACCTGACAGGGACATTGATTTTGGTATTGACCTGGTTCCAGACACTCAACCTATTTCTATTCCACCTTATCGTATTGCACTAGCGGAGCTAAAGGAATTAAAGGAGCAGCTTCAGCAACTCCTAGATAAGGGGTTCATTCAGCCTAGTGTGTCACCTTGGGGTGCATCGGTGTTGTTTTTAAAGAAGGAGGATGGTTCTATGCGTATGTGTATTGATTATCGGCAGTTGAACAAGGTTATGGTGAAGAATCGGTATCCCTTGCCTCGTATAGATGACTTTTTTGATCAGTTGCAAGGTGCCAGGTTATTTTCCAAGATTGACTTGCGTTCCGGCTATCATCAGTTGAAGATTCGGGGGCCAGACCTTTCAAAGACTGCTTTCAGGACTAGATATGGTCATTATGAATTTCTGGTTATACCACTCTGGCTGACCAATGCCCCAGCAGCCTTTATGCACTTGATGCACCGTGTATTTCCGGTCTTATCTGGATTCTTTCATCATCGTGTTTATTGATGACATCTTGGTGTATTCCCAATCTCGGGAGGATCATGAGCAGCGTTTGAGAGTTGTGCTTCAGACCTTGAGGGAGAAGAGATTGTATGCAAAGTTTTCGAAGTTTTGGTTCTACCATCAGTGTCAGGTTCTTATACCGCATATTGTGATGCCTCGAGGGTAGGCGTTGTTTATGTTTAGATGCAGGAGGATGTAGTGATTGCGTGATAGTTATGATCTTCGGAAGTGTAGAGAGAGATATCAGTTTGAGGCTAAGCCGACAGGGGTATCTCCTGCGGGTTGTCATGGGGTGTGTGATCCTTATGTTGTTCGGTAGTAAGTTCTCTTCTACCAGTAAATGATATATGTTGTAATTGAGTTTAGATCGCTTGTGGAAGTTGGCATGACTATTACAATGGTGAATGCGAGATTTGCAAATGACTTGAGCTGTTAGACGGGTTGTGTTATTATGGGCATTGTGAGTTATTGTTTGTCTTGATCGTTGGCTTTGAGCCAAGTGGGGGAGTTTGTTAATGGTACGTTGATTGCACGATTATGTGCCGTTTTGGTTTCAGTTCGAGTTATATTGGGGGATCAGTTATGATGTGCAGAGGTGGAGTTTGGGAATGACTCGAGTAATGGAAATTCTTCGATACAGTTCGTAATGTACTCTATTGGGTAAATGGGTTCTATTGAATGATTGAATATTAGGGATGTGCTATGTATTCGAGCGGTGTAGTTGAGATCAGATATAGTAAGTCGTGCCTTCATGGACTTCGAGACTGAGTTCTCATAAACAGGTTATTTTGTGGTAGTGAACTGTCGAGCAAATCTAGTCGGATGTTAGTATGTACCATGATTCAGTCATTCTGAACTTTTCGGTAAGTTATCTATCTGTTGTGGGTGACCAGAGTTGATTCAAGGTTATTGGTAGGCCCGTATGAGTGTGTGTTCTGCACTGGGTCGGAATTGCTGACTCCGAATTTCTATTGTTGAGGAATGTACCATTTGATTGTGATTGAGTTTATTCATGTTCTGGAGTGATCTATGAGTTGCTCTTCGGCGTTGCGGGGAGTGGTGATTATTGGTTATATGCACACATGGTGCAATTCTAATCAGGCTTTATAGCTAGAGTTGAGCAAGGTAAGTATTGAGTATTACGAGATTGAGACATATTGATTATGCACTTTCTGATTCGTATGACATGGTATCGTCCGGTTTCTCCGTGGTTATGGAAACGCACTTTGAGTACTTGATGATGAATTTTGAATGGTTATTGATTTTAAGCCAGGTGGCTTGTAGTACTTCATGTGGACCAGCGTTTGGATCAGATCACGCAGTGTAGCGGAGGTTATGTAGGGGTATGACCTTTGGTATTGGATTCGTGTGTATTGATTTTTGCGATGTGTGCCAGGCTTTTAGCATGATGTTGTGTTTGTAATTGTTAATGGCAGGATAGTCCTCTCGTGAGTGAATCTTTTATATAATTTGATTACATTGGGATGTTGCTATTAAGTGCACGAGTTGCACAGGTTCTGGCTTAGAATTTTATCGATGTGTCGTATCATCAGAGTGTTCGTGATGGATGAGAAGAGGTCATTGGACCTAATGAATATTGTCAGAATTGTCTACAACATAGTTGGAAGGATAAATATCGGGAGTCGGCTTAGGAATCTGCTATAATTTCCTGTTTGGGAAGGAGGAGATTCATGTTTGACTGATCGGACGAATGGTTGTTAGTTTCTACGTGTTTCTCTTATCATCGGCAGTATATGAAGGTGTTAGAACGAGGCATTTCTTGATAAGAGGTTATGTACCGGTATTGAGTTATCTGAGCAGTTATTGTGGTTAAAGGTTATCGCTATGAGTGTTTGAGTCATGTGGTGTATTATGCGATTTCGTCGGGGGTGCGTATACGTCTTGATCCAACAAGTTCAAACCTGTTCAGTTGATAGTTATGGAATTTTGATCTTGTATATTACTTCAAAAGTTGAAATTTGGTTCTAAGGGTTATAGGTCAGGTTGGATTTCGAAATTTCAACTGTGTTGTGTTATTGGACCTATATGGGATAGGGTGACGTGGGATCACCCCGAGTATGTGCATGGTAGGCTACACGACAGTTCGATGGTGTTGGAGAACAACTTTTGGCACGTTCGAGGATGAACATATGTTTAAGTGGGGGAAGATGTAACGACCCTGCCGGTCGTTCCGAGAGTTTAGCCCCGTTTCCCCCATTTCTGCTTCATTATATGTGATTCAGCTTCATTACGTTGTGTTGGATTGGTTGGCTCGGGATCGGAGCAATTTTTGGAGAGAAATGAGACACTTAGTCTCTTATCTTGGTTCAATAGTGGAAAAAGTCAACCGAAAGTTGACTTATTAGTAAACAACCTCGAATTGCGGATTTTATGGTTCAGATAGCTTCGTTGGGTGATTTGGTTGTTAGGAGTGTGTTCGGAATGAAGTTTGGTTGTCCGGTACAGAATTAGGCTTGAATTGGCGAAAGTTAGTTTTTGGCGATTTCCGATCGGCAGGGGAAAATAGGCTATCGGGCTCGGAATGGTATTATGATAGTTGGAGCAGGTTCGTCATGTCATTTTGGATATGTGTGCAAATTTTAAGGTCAATCAGATGTGTTTTGGATGGTTTCGGCATCTTTGGTGAAGTTTAGAAATTTCAAAATTCATGGGCTTGAATTTGATGTGATTTTGGTGTTTTTGCATTGTTTTTGGTGTTTCAAAGGCTCGACTAAGTTTGAATGATGTTATGGGATATGTTGGTAGGTTTGGTTGAGGTCCCGAGGGCCTCGGGTGTATTTCGGATGCTCAAACGGACATTTTTGGTCTTTGGGAGATTGCTGGTTTTTTTCTGGTGTTTTAGTAGCAGTGATTGTTCACTGCGATCGCGTGAGTTCATCCGCGATCGCATAGAGTAAGTTGAGGCCAGGTGGATTTTGTGAATTGTGATTGCGTATTAGGAGTGCGATCGCGTAGTGTGAGCAGTCTTGGTCATTGTGTTCGCATCGTGATGGTTGCATTCGCATAGTAGAGTTGGAGTGGCAGTGTGGTGCTGGAATTTGCTCTATGCTATCGCATAGAGCTGGTCGCGATTGCATAGGTGTTTATGCGATCACATAGGGTTAGTTTGGTTGGGCAGCATTTTTTTCTTCACGATCGCGTGCCTTCTTCCGCGACCGCATAGAGTAAAAGTCTGGGCAGATAGTTTAAGTTCTAATTTCGGGGGTTCTTAGCTATAACTCTTTTTGTCATTTGAGAGCTCGGGTGAAGGAGAATTTGGACGAGATTTTTAGTGGGATTCTTGTGGTAAGTGTTCTTCAATCATTTTTGGTTCAATTTCATGAATTTGTCTTGATTTTCACCATGCAATTTGAGGAATTAAGTAGAAAATTTGGGAAAAATGGGAGGAAGAATTTGGAAATTCTTTTGTGATTTGAGTGGGCAATTATGGTCCGATTTTGATGTTCTTGGTATGTACGGACTCGTGGGTGGATAAGCATTCTTGTGATGTAATTTTTATCAGATTCCGATATGTGGGCCCGATGGACGATTTGGCAAATTTCGAGAATTGTGTTAAAAATTTATATCTTTCGATTGGGTTTTGTTCCATTAGCATATATTGATGACTTTAATCTGGTTTTGGTTAGATTTGGAGCTTTTGGGAGACAATTCGAGGGGCAAGAGCATCGCAGAGTAGCTTTTGGGTTGTTTTGAGGTAAGTAGATTGTAACTCTAAACCTGAGGGTATGACACCCCGGTATTTGATATTGTTGTGGTAAATAAGGTGACTCACATGCTAGGTGACGAGCGTGGGGGCGCGCACCAATAGGGATTGTGACTTGGTCCGTCCCGTAGCGACAACCGCGTATTCGGTTTGAAACCTTGTGATATTCTGTATTTTAGAAATTTGTACTTGTATATGGGCTGTGAGCCATGATTGGGGCCTTGTGCCGACTTGTTTAGACCCTCAGGGTTATTTTCCATGATTGGGGCCTTGTGGCGACCTGTTTATACTATTCTTTCACTATCCTGATAGAACAATTGTCAACTCAGTCATGTTTTCGACTTGTTGTTATTTTCACTGTTATCACACTGCTTTGAAAACTCTGAAAAGTATTTTGGGCTGAGACCCGTGAGTTGAGATGAATTGCCTAAGTGGCTCGTGAGGGTGACCGAGTCAGGCCGAGAGCCGAGTACGTGAGGATGGCTATGGATCGGGCTGCACGCTGCAACAATATATATGTGTTAGGCCGAGCGCCGAGTATATGAGGGCAGTTATGAATATATATGTGTTAGGCCGAGAGCCGAGTATGTGAGTGTGAGGTCAATTATGGTTATATATGTAATGAGGCTGAGGGCCGAGTATGAGAGGGTAGTTATAGATCGAGCTGCACGCCGCAACAATATATATATTATATGTGGATCGGGCTGCACGCCGCAGAAATATATATATTATATGTGGATCGGGCTGCACGCCGCAACAATATATATATATGGATATATGTGGATCGGGCTGCACGCCGCAACAATATACATTATATATATGGATCGGGCTGCACGCCGCAGCAATATATATTGGATCGGGTTGCACGCCGCAGTAATATAGCTCATGGGCTGGAGGAGCCCCTCCAAGAGTCTGTACACCCCCAGTGAGCGCAATCATGGTTGCTTTGTATTTTATGTGGTGATGTACGAGTTTTCTGCCGTGCTATAATTGTTGACGTTGTTTGTTGCACTGCATATTTTAATTGGGACTACAGACGTATTCCGGGAGATCCCCCTGTACTGCATAATTAAATTGGGACTACGGACATATTCCGGGAGATCCCCTTATATTGCATATGTAAATTGGGACTACAAACGTATTCCGGGAGATCCCCTTGTACTGCATATTTAATTTGGGACTACGGACGTATTCCGAGAGATCCCCCTGTACTGCATATTTACTTTGGGACTACGGACGAATTCCAGGAGATCCCCCAGCACTGCATATTTTTTTGGGACTACAGACGTATTCCGGGAGATCCTCTGTATTGTGTGATAAATTCGGAACTACGGGACGGTATCCCGGTAGATTTTATTAAAGAAACTGTGTTTGCAAGACAATTATTTGGAAAGTCCAATTGAAAAGCTGTCACGACCCGATTTTCCCTCTGTTGGGTTCCGTGACGGCGCCTAGTCTTAAGGTAAGCCTATTATTATCGAACATCAATTATAATATAAGAATAGTTTAAGTGCTTCTTGAATTAGATCTCATCACTTTACACTTCTCCCCAGAACCCGATAAGTACAAGTCATAAGCTTTAGAGGAACTACGCTAAAAATACCACTGTTCAGAAATAAGTACAACAGTGGAACAGAAACATAAGATGGTGACTCCGAAACCGCGAATGCTGAAGAAGTTTTACCTTGAGTCTCCACAACAGTAACCACGCTACTAACAATCAATCGGCCGGCTATGCAAATCCTGGAATCTGCACAAAATGCGCAGAAGAGTAGTATGAGCACACTACAATGGTGCTCAGTAAGTATCAAGACTTACCCTGGTGAAGTGGTGACGAGGATTAGTCAAGACACCCACTGGTCTGATAAACTAAACAGGCATAAGTATAGGTATGACATGACATGACATCTGTCTAATGATGACACGATATAATTAACAACATAACAAGTACAAAGGGGAAGGAAAATACAACAAATAACAACAGAACATTGTAATATTACACAAAAGAAAGGACGGAAGTACGAATCAAAAGTAGAAACCACAACAAAGTAAAAAAAAACAATAGTAACTCGGCACTGCAATGATTTCCCCCTCAAACCTTAGTCAACAACTCCGACAATTTAGCCAATTCTTCAAAGGTGACCCTTCACCCACAAATTATATTGAAAACTTTAAAGTATAATCATTTTAAATAGAAAACTTACTTGGAAGGTACTTCCTCCGATCTATATATATACATATATATTGTGCAGGAGAAAATTTTTTAAACGTAATCCCTTCAAACAAAAGCTTTTAAAAATATACGTTTCCAGTAGTGGTCTTTCAAACTTAGTTTTCAATGGAACAAGTGCACGACATCACCCTTCATGCGTTTACTCTCGTCCCCCCCATAGAAATCGACAGATACGACACGTAAATTAAGCAAGTAAAAGACATGGACAATGCAACAACAACTGAGATAAAGGTCAAGTACAGGACAATAATAACAAGTCACACCGAATATGTAAGTACAACAATAACAGCTCAAAACACCCTTCGTGACATGAACTCACAAAAGTATGGCAAGACATCACCCTTCGTGCATTAGCACTCACTCACAATATCACGCACGGCATCACCCTTCGTGCTTTACTCTCAATAATATGGCACGTCATCACCATTCGTTCTTTTAATTTCAATAATATGGAATGACATCAACCTTCGTGCTTTACACTCTTTCCTCACATGATAATGAGTATAAACAATGGCACGACATCACCCTTCGTGCTTTACACTCTTTCCTCACATGATAATGTAAATGAAATGGCACGGCATCACCCTTTGTGCTTTACACTCTTTCTCACGCAAGCAAATGAAATGATAGCATTCAGACAAGGGACTCAACAACATAAACAATAATAGAAACCATACTGTCCCGACAAGGGAGTCAACAATGAAAACAGTATCATCAACAACATGAACAATAATAGAAACCATATTGTCCCGGCAAGGAAGTCAACAATGGAAACAATATCGTCAACCACATGAACAATAATAGAAACCATACTGTCCCGGCAAGGGAGTCTACAATGGAAACAATATCATCAACAACATGAACAATAATAGAAACCATACTGTCCCGGCAAGGGAGTCAATAATGGAAACAATATCATCAACAACATCAACAATAACAGAAACCATACTATTCCGGAAATGGAGTCAACAATGGAAACAATATCATCAACAACATGAACAATAATAGAAACCATACCGTCCCGGCAAGGGAGTCAACAATGGAAACAACTATAACCAATCTTGCTTAATTAATTATCTTGACGAAATAAATCACAACTTGAATCAATGCTCCTCAATAGGGAATGCCAATAAAATACCATCAACATGTATAATCATCAAGTTAGGCCTAAGTAGTACTTAATGAAAGATCATATCAGTCACAATATACGACCCATAAGCATGCTTGACACCAACATATAATACTCGAATTACTGCTAAACAATTATAGGGCAAGGTAATACAAATTTTAGCTAAGTAGGCAGTTTATGAAGAAAAATATAGCATGATGATAGAAGAGGTAAAATCTTCAGTCAAGTCAATTAAGATCAAGTAAACAATAAAGGAAATCTAAAAGCAAGTAATTCTAATTTAAGAAGGAAGAGATGAAACTAGCAATTAGGAACTTAGTCATAGCAATTACAACTTCATACACAGGGAATATAAGGACCTAAATGTAACGACCCGACCGGTCGTTTTGAGCTCTAGTGCGTTGTTCAACAGTTTGAAGTCGTGAGCAGCTTCGTTTCAGGTTATGACCCGTGGGCGTGGTCGGAACTGAATTTCAGGAAGTTTAGAATTGATTTGGAAAGAAAATTCTCATTTCAGAAGCCTTAAGTTGGAGAAATCAACTAAGATTGGAATTTTGAGTAAACAACCTCCGAATCAGGATTTGAAGGTTCCTGCAGGTTCGTATGATGATTTCGGACTTGGGCGTATGTCCGGATCGGGTTTTGAATAACCCGGGAGCGTTTTGGTGCATATTGTGGAAGTTAGCATTTTAGATAAATTTCATAGATATGGGCTTGAAGTGCATTTCAGGGTTGTTGATGTCCGTTTGGGATTTCGAATCTGGGAATAGCTTCGTATGGTGATTCCGAATCTGGGAATAGCTCATTTTGGAGTCATTTGGCTAAAGATAGAAATTTGAAGGTTTTTTAGAAATTCGACCGGAAGTGGAAATTTTGATATTGAGGTCAGAATGTGATTCCAGAAGTTGGAGCAAGTTGAATATGACTTGTGCGCAAAATTTGAGGTCAATCGGACGTGATTTGATAGGTTTCGGCATCAGATGTAGAAGTTGGAAAATTCTAAGTTCATAAAGATGGAAATTGGGTGTGATTCGTGGTTTCGATGTTGGTTGATGTGATTTGAGGCCTCAAGCAAGTCCACATTATGGTTTGGAACAGGTTGATATAATTGGACGGGGTCCCGGGGGCCTCGGGTGGATTCCGGGTGGTTAACGAATCAATGTTTGAAGTTGAAGAAGGCTGAAGGCTGCTGTCATCTGGTGTAACCTCACCTGCGAGGCTTTGACCGCAGGTGCGGAGCCGTGGGGTGCGGCTAAAGGGGCCGCAGGTGCGAGTTCTGGGCTGGAGCTGAGGAGGCCGTATGTGCGGAAGATGGGTCGCACCTGCGGAAATGTAGGTGCAAAGAATGGACCGCAGAAGCAAGAAAATGCTGGGTTGAGTCAGAGCCGCACCTGCGATGGAATTTCCGCAGGTTCGAAGCCGCAGGAGCGGCTATTGGACCGCAGGTGCGAAGGGAGGCCAGAGCAGAATGTTTAAAAGACAGGTTTTTGTCATTTCTCACCCATTTTTCATTTGTCATGGGCGATTTTTGGAGAGCATTTCAAGGGGGATTTTCGTCAGCCATCAAGGTAAGTAAATTCTTTCCATTTGTTAGAGAAATACGAGATTATATGTATGGATTAGGCATGGAAATGGTAGGAATTTGGAATTTTCTTGAAGAAACCTAGAAAATGTAAAGTTGGAATTTAGCCACGAATTTGAGTGTGGAATTTAGAGAAAATTGTATGATTGAACTAGTAGGGCTATGGGTAGAATTTATCTTCGAGAATTTCGGATTTTCGGGCACGTGGACCCGAGGGCATTTATGTCATTTATCTGAGCGGGGTTGGAAAAGTACATAATCTGAATTTGTTGTGAGTATTAGGATGAATTTATTGCTTGCCGTTATGTGGTAGTTTCGGAGCGTGGTGCATCCATTGGAGTCATCGGAAGGGCTTGGAAGCCAGTATTGGAATTTCGGAGCGAGGTAAGTCTCCTTTCTAACTTTGTGAGGGGGAATCGTACCCCTAGGTGAATTAAATCAGTACATACTATTATCTTCGGGGGATACGTACGCACGAGGTGACGGGAGTCCATGCGTAGCTACTATTATGCCATGTCCCGGTAGCATAAGACCCACTAGCATGCCTTATGTGTGTACCTATAATCCTGCCTGTAATATTAAACTTCTAATATAATCGAAAACGTAGTTGAATATCTAAAAGAAAACTAGAGTTCATTTTGTTAATCTTCTAGAAAGAGAATTGATTCCTCTGTGGATAATTGTGTACCTGGTAGGGTTGTATTATGAAATATCATTAAACTTGACAAATGAGTTTCAAAACAAAGATTTAAAAAACTATATTTCATGTTCTTTTAAAAAGGATTTTTACCACTTTACCGAGAAAAACTGCTTCTTGATAAAAATAAGGATGTATTATGTGAATATGTGTACATATGAGCACCTGAGTCGCAGGTATGATTCGCGAGCAGATTAGCCTTATTATTCTTATGTTGACCGTGTCGCATGATCGATTTGCGAGAGGGGGAAAATAGATGCATCTATGGTTCGAGTCGTTCGACCTTCGGCAGTGCACAGTTTATTATTGTTGGTCCACGCCGTTCGACCCTCGGCATTGCTTGCGCATGGTATTTGCTGCGTAGTTGCTATGATTTTTGCCTGATTACTAGCTTGAAATATTAAATTATCAAGTAAAATAACAGAGATTTAAAGTTATTAAAAGATTTTGGAAGAAGTTATTCCTTCTCGTCGATTTATTATTATTTGATTAAATCACCATGCTGATTAATTGTTAATATGACGAAGATATAAAGTGTTAAACGTGAATGGAGTTGAAAAATATTTAAATCCTGATTGGATAAATTGCCTATGATAAATCATGCTTAGTGTTATACCTAAATATTCTAAATTGACCTTTAGTAAGTGTCTAATTTGACCTCTCGTCACTACCTCTCTGAGGTTAGGCGGGCGACTTACTGAGTATACGTTATTTTTGTACTCATGCTACACTTGTTGTGTATTTTATTGCACAGGTACTTTCATAGCAATGTGGAGGATTCAGAGACTTAGGTGAGCTGCATCATCTGGAGGCGATCCCTAGCTGACAGAGTCTCCTTCGTACTGTAGTTATTTCATTTTAAATTTGCTTGTCCAGTTGTATTTTGGACAGGCTTTTTAATGATTGTATAAATTCTAAGAAATTGCTCATGTACTTGTGACACTGGGTTTTGGGATATGTGTTGAGATATAATTTCTTAAATGTAATCTTTAAACCATTATTTTTAATTAACAGACTTTTATTTGGTTAATATGTAATTAAGGGAAAAGGAAATATTTTCATAAATGTTAAAATCGAAAAATTATTTCAATTAATTAATGATTTGGCTTGCCTGACATTGATGTCCGGCGCCATCACGACCTTAGGGATTTTGGGTCGTGACAACATGGTATCAGAGCGCTAGGTTCCCGTAGGTCTCACGAGTCATGAGTAAGTCAGAGTCTTGCGGATCGATACAGAGACGTCTGTACTTATCTTCGAGAGGATACAAGGCTGTTAGGAGTAATTCCCTTCTTGATTCCTCATCGTGCGAGTTGATTCCTTTAAGGCTTATGCCTATGTTATTCCTACTCAATCTTACGCGTCGCGAAGCGCTTGCTGTGAATCAGGAATTTGAGGAGTTGAAATGGTGCTACGGATGTAATTTGAGATGTTTCCATGTGTAATTGGTGTGTGTGTGTGTGTGGGGGGGGGTGTTGTTATGGCCCTGCATAAGAATAATATGTTGTTTCAGCTCAGTAGCTGTCTTTCTGGGAGCCTTAAGGCTATGGTCAGGTAGTGATGATGCTTGCGATTAGTTATCGTGTGATGTCAATATGATGATAGAATGCTTGTCCGTATGTTGGGGATGATGAATGGTTTGAAGGGAGGTCTTCTCAGAGTGTGACTTCGAGATTTCGGTATTCTAGTACCGGCAGAGGAAAGGCATTTGGGTTATGAATGGTCCGGTTGGGGTTGATAAAGTAGTAAGACTTGGTGTCTTCAAGCGAGGTGGGATATGCACCTGTGACGTGTCATCGTCGTCATTTATCGAATGGAATGTGTTAATTTGTCGGTGATATGGGTTCTTCGGTTGCGTGGGGTCAGAGTATTGAGAGGAAGTGTTGAAGAATGCGGTTGGCAGAGATCGTGAGATGCGGTGGTTCAGTATCGGATAGGGGTTGGTAATGAAGGCAGCTAGAGAATGATGATCTTAGAAGAGCTTCAAGTCGTGGTGATCTGCTGGTTTGAGAGCTACAGAGAATGGTCCTGAAGTGAGGCTAGACGGTGGTTCCATTTCTAGGAGGCCAAGTGTAAGAAGCGGAAGTCGAGCAGTCGCAAAGTGGGGGAGCGTCTGCATAGCTTGGAATTTGAAGATATTGTCACGCATTTAATGGATGTCTATGAGGAGTGGACAGACTAGTAAAGTTGGTAAATGAAGTAGGGCGTAGGATGGGGTATTGAAGTCATAGGAAGCATGCATTTCAGCATCGTTGGAAGGTGTCTGCAGGTGATTTCCACATGTGGGTTGTCTTCTGGGAATAGGTTAGCAATGGCGGGGTTGGCAGGTTTCTGTGAGAGGTTCTATTGGCCAGTCGGTAGGAGGCAGAATGTGAGAATGATGCTAGAGAATTTGAGTATTTAGGGAGTGCTAGCAAGAGGATTTGGAGGAATTGGACGGATTGGTGGAGCAAGATCGTGTTATCAAAATAGAAAGGATCTCAGCAGGGTCTAGAGTGGTGCAAGGAGTAGCTTCAGGATAAGTGGGGGAGTCCCACCATCTGCAGTTGGGTTTTAGGATTGTCTTTGCATGGGGTTGAGGATTGTCGGCGTGTTGGCAAGTTATTTCAGCTACGGGAAAGGAGTAAAATGGTGATGGTGCGTGGGATTTGATGAATGTGTGCAAAAGTTGGCCCTGTCGGGCCAGGGTTAGGATTTGGAAGATTCAGAATTTATGCTTAAGGCATGGGCGAGTTGTAAGGATAGTGACTCAGTCACGTGTTTCATTGAAAAAGGTGTTCCTGTGCTAGGAGATCCTTGGAGTTAATTGTATCCGGGGCCAGTAAGAGTGGGTGACTCTCAATAGCGGTCCTAGTGAATTCAAGATTTAAGAATGCGGCGTTTAAGGATTTCAGGCAGCAGTATGATAAAAAATCGAGCTTTTGCAGAGTAATTTTTGAGAGAGAGGAGGATGGTTGGAATGTTCTATAATATGTTTCAGCATGCAGGATAGTATTGGAGGAGTGAGAGAAATAGACTCCGGATTGAAGAATATCAGAAGGGTATGAGACGGGTTGCAGGATTTAGTCAACATAGTCTCGTGAATCAAGGTCACTCGGGATGAGTGAGGGTTGAGTTTGCTATGGGTTGAAGGAAGTTTCTCTTATTCCTGAGGCAATTGAAAATGATTAAAAGAAGATAGACTGATTAGCCATGGTTGAAATGGCACATTTGCGGCAGTGATCGGTTCCTTTGATGTGATTTAGTTATGCATGTGGTTTGTGCCGGTGTGTGCGGGGATTGTCGGTCGTCGTAACGGATTTTATGTGGGAGCATTTGAGTGCTATGGGCCAGGTGGAGGAGGACCCCGGAAGGGTTATGGTGGTATAGACTACTACTTAAGGATTTGCATGATTGGGTGATAGTGGGAGTTCACTCATGTGTTGAGATGGTACTCTTGAATTGAGTAAATTAGGATATTTCTATGTGATGAAGTGTTCAACCTACTGGTGGTTCGGAAGTTATGATGGAATTCTTGCGCTACCTCATGTTGGCATGTTAGGTGCGAAAAGTAGTATGTAACTGGGAGTAAGGATCGAGATTGCAGTTCGGTGACGATAAGGATGTCATGAGCTCGGGAGAGCAAGGAAAAGTGATTTGAAAGTTCAGCATAAGCTGGTGTTATCTTCAGTGTCACCTGAGATTGAGATTCGGTGGAAGAGGCTTTGTACCCTGGTTATGAGTTCTTGAATTGTCTTACCACGTAGTATGGCCAGTGGTGGATGGGCAGACTTGTTGCCTTGTGTGGAAGGTCGTGGAAGCATGACCGCGAAAAGATTGTATAAAGTGTGACATGTAATCACTTGATGGATTGAAGATTTAGACTGAGTATAAAGAAGTGCAATATTGCTTAATTGAGAATTTACGCCTAGAAGGCGTTCGGTTCAGTTGATTATGGATTATGGGGTGTTTGTCCCGGTGATGATGGTTGTTCTCGTGTATTATGAGAGAAAGTGGGTTAATATGGACCCAGGTAAAAGCTAATAGCTATGTTTGGTGCGAGTGAGGTGGCTCGATGTCTGTGGATGGATTTAAATATGATTATGGGCCCCGTATGAGCCAGGCATGTTCCTTTCAGTAGAGCGCTTTTTATGGAAAGGTATTAGAACAACGGGTGTTGTTTCGCCTTCGTCAGATTCATGTGTTATTATGATTGTGCCGTGTGAGTTGTGAAACGGCTTGATAATTTCCTATGTGTTGAGGTCCCGCGTAGTGGGGATGTCATGTGAGCAGGATAGCTCTTGGGATCCAGAGTGTATATATATATATCACCTCAGTTTTGCTTGAGTTATGTAGCCTACGGCTTTATCAGTCTCCCCAGGATGGTATTATGCACTTAGCGTTCTTGTGATCGATATTTAGTAATTCGTAATAGTGAGCAAATCAGCTCCGGATATATATCTTCTTATGTAAATTTTATGTGTGGATTGGGTGGCACGTCGCCATGGGTATGTTATTCGGATCGGGTTGCACGCCGCAACAATGTGATGATGAGTAAGGTTCCTAAATTTATTTTCTTGTGTTCTACTTCCTATTTTCTGATAAGAATTCATTTTAGTTGCATGAGTTGAATAGTTCCTTCCTGAGTCGTTTCTTATTATCATGTTCGAGTTATGGTCTATTGGCGCGATGTGGTATCATGTGAGGCTGTTGGTCATGTTTGGGGTGATTTGTTGTCCGAGCAGTTCATACTGGGTGAGACGGGACTATCGGATCAGGGATCAGTGCGATAGGGTTATGTGAAGTGTATATTAAAGAACAAATAACATTATTCAGGTTCATAATGAAGTGATGATTCTAGTCAAGATGGGGTATTCAAGGATTTGTTAACTCTGCAGTCGAGTATGAATTTCTGCACATTTCTTCCGTTGTGGTGGTATCGTCAGCATTATAGCAGGATGTATGTATATATATCATGAGGTGCATTGGGAGCATCAAATTCGTGGAATTTGGCTATTAAGGTTCAGGGACAGTCATTGTAGTTAGATGATGAATCTTGCGGTGCATGGTGCTGATTCAGCACATGCATGTAGTCATGTTCTGGTATGTCATGTGGTAATTGATTCGGTGTTATATATATTAGAACTAGGCCTGGCAGAGAAAATTTCAACTGTGGGAACTAGGTTCTGAGCTTATTATATGGATAAAAGAAGAAATCTCCAGATTTGATCAAGCTATTGTGCTCAACTGGGTTGTGGTAGCACAGGCAAGTGCTCGAAATGTTAAACAGTGATTTCAGGTAACTCCAGAGCAGTTCTTAGTACGTTCGAGGACGAACATCGGTTTAAGTGGGGGAGAATGTAACGACCCGAGCGGTCGTTTTGAACTCTAGCACGTCGTTCGGTGGTTTGAAGTCGTGAGCAGCTTCATTTCAGGTGTTATGACCCGTGGGCGTGGTCGAAATTGAGTTTCAAAAAAGTTTAGAATTGATTTGGAAATAAAATTCTCATTTCAGAAGCCTTAAGTTGGAGAAATCAAATAAAATTGGAATATTGAGTGAACGACCTCCGAATCAGGATTTGAAGGTTCCTGCAGGTTCATACCAACCCGGTCGCACCTGCGGAAGTGTAGGTGCGAAGAATGGACCGCAGAAGCGAGAAATGCTGGGTTGAGTCAGAGACGCACCTGCAATAGAATTTCCGCAGGTGCGGAGCCGCAGGAGCGGCTATTGGACCGCAGGTGCGAAGGGAGGCCTGGGCAGAATGTTGTAAAGACGATTTTTGTCATTTCTCACCCATTTTTTATTTGTCATGAGCGATGTTTGGAGAGCATTTCAAGGGGGATTTTAGTCAGCCGTCAAGGTAAGTAAATTCCTTCCATTTGTTAGATAAATACGAGATTATATGCATGGATTAGGCATGGAAATGGGTAGGAATTTGGGAAATTTTTTGAAGAAACCTAAAAAATGTAAAGTTGGAATTTAGCCACGAATTTGAGTATGGAATGTAGAGAAAATTGTATGATTGAACTAGTAGGGCTATGGGTAGAATGTATCTTCGAGAATTTCGGATTACCGGGCACGTGGGCCCGAAGGCCTTTTGGTCATTTCTCCGAGCGGGATTGGGAAAGTACATAATCTGAATTTGTTGTGAGTATTAGGATGAATTTTCATTGCTTTGCCGTTATGTGGTAGTTTTGGAGCGTGGTGCGTCCGTTGGATTCATCGGAAGGGCTTGGAATTTCGGAGCGAGGTAAGTCTCCTTTCTAACTTTGTGAGGGGGAATCATCCCCCTAGGTGAATTAAATCCGTACATGCTATTATCTTCGGTGGCTACGTACGCACGAGGTGACGGGAGTCCGTGCGTAGCTGCTATTATGCCATGTCCGGGTAGCCTAGGACCCACTAGCATGCCTTATGTGTGTACCTGTAATCTTGCCTGTAATATTAAACTGCTAATATAATCGAAAACGTAATTGAATATCTAAAAGAAAACAAGAGTTCATTTTGTTAATCTTCTAGAAAGAGAATTGATTCCTCTGTGGATAGTTGTGTACCTGGTAGGGTTGTATTATGGAATATCATTAAACTTGACAAATGAGTTTCAAAACCAAGATTTAAAAACTATATTTCATGTTCTTTTAAAAATTATTTTTACCACTTTACTGAGAAAAACTGCTTCTTTATAAAAATAAGGATGTATTATGTGAATATGTGTACATATGAGCACCTGAGTTGCAAGTATGATTTGCAAGCAGGCTAGCCTTATTATTCTTATGTTGACCGCGTCGCATGATCGATTCGCGAGCGGGGGAAAATAGATGCATCTATGATTCGAGCCGTTCGACCCTCGGCAGTGCACAATTTATTATTGTTGGTCCTCGCCGTTCGACCCTCGGTATTGCTTGCGCATGATATTTGCTGCATAGTTGCTATGATTTTTGCCTGATTACTGGCCTGAAATATTAAATTATCAATTGAAATAACATAGATTTAAAGTTATTAAAAAGATTTTGGAAGAAGTTATTCCTTCCCGTCGATTTATTATTATTTGATTAAATCACCATGCTGATTAATTGTTAATATGACGAAGATATAAAGTGTTAAACGTGAACGAAGTTGAAAAATATTTAAATCCTGATTGGATAAATTGCCTATGATAAATCATGCTTAGTGTCATACCTAAATATTCTAAATTAACCTTTAGTAAGTGTCTAATTTGACCTCTCGTCACTACCTCTCTGAGGTTAGGCGGACGACTTACTAAGTACACGTTGTTTTTTGTACTCATCCTACACTTGTTGTGCATTTTATTGCACATGTACTTTTATAGCAATGTGGAGGATTCAGAGACTTAGGCGAGCTGCATCATCCGGAGGCGATCCGCAGCTGACAGAGTCTCCTTCGTACTGTAGTTATTTCATTTTATTTTCCTTGTCCAGTTGTATTTCGGACAGGCTTTGTAATAATTGTATAAATTCTTAGAAATTGCTCATGTACATGTGACACCGGGTTCTGGGATATAATTTCTTAAATGTAATCTTTAAACCATTGTTTTTAATTAACAGACTTTTACTTGGTTAATATGTAATTAAGGGAAAAGGAAATGTTTTCATAAAATGTTAAAACCGAAAAATTATTTCAATTAATTAATGATTTGGCTTGCCTGACATTGATGTCTGGCGCCATCACGACCTTAGGGATTTTGGGTCGTGACACTAAGAATCCTAAATGGCCAACCTTCTACAAATAAGTCCGAGCACACACTCGTCACCTCGCGTACACGGGCTACAATCAACATAGAAGACTCAAATCCTAAGGGGTAGTTTCCCCACACAAGGTTAGGCAAGATACTTACCTCGAAGATGATAAACCGGTACTCTAAGATGGACTTCTCGGGCGAAAAGACTTCCAGACGGCTCAAACCCAACTAGAACAACCAATCGAATTTCCTGAAAAACCCATCAAAAATCGCCAAGAACCGAGCTCTAGAAGTCAAAATGTGATAAAAATGGTGAAACCCTCGATTTTGAATTATGTTCTGTCTGCGCAGACTTTTAAGCATCGCGATCTGTGGGAGTAGATGCGATCAGTAGAGGAAAATATTTACTGGCCAAAAAATTATAACGACCTGGCCGGTCGTTCCGTGAGATTTACCCTGTTTCCCCTATTTCTGCTTTATCATATATTGCTTAGCCTGTTTATGTTGTGTTGGGTCAGGTTGTTTGGGTTCGGAGTGGTCATGGTGAGAATTGACGCATTTACTCTCTTAAAGTAGCCTAATAGTTGAAAAAGTCAATTGAGAGTTGACTTATTGGTAAACGACCTCAGAATGAAGATTTTATAGCTCAGATAGCTTCGTTAGGTGATTTGGGACTTAGGAGTATGTTCGGAATGAAGTTTTGATGTCCAATGTAGAATTAGGCTTGAATTGGCGAAAGTTAGTTTTTGGCGATTTCCGGTCGGCAGTGGAAAATAGGCTATCAGGGTCAGAATGGAATTCCGGAAGTTGGAACATGTCCGTAATGTCATATGGATATGTGTGAAAAATTTCAGGTCAATCAGAGGTGTTTTGGTTGGTTTCGGCATTGTTGGCGAAATTTAGAAGTTTCAAAGTTCATATGTTTGAATTTGATGTAATTTTGGTGTTTTCATGTTGTTTTTGGTGTTTCGAAGGCTCGACTAAGTTTGAATGATGCTATGGGGTGTGTTGGTATGTTTGGTTGGGGCCCCGAGGGGCTCGGGATTGATTTCGGATGGTTGGCGGAGTTTTAAACTTAGGAATTTGCAGCAAATGGCTGCTGGTGTAAAGCTTCTGATGTGGTCGCACCTGCGGATGGGTAGCCGCAGGTGCGAAGGTCCATACATAGGTACGAAAGGAGGCTAGGCAGGAAGAGTCCGCAGGAGCGAAGAGTTGGCCGCGCTTGCGAAGCCGCAGGTGTAGAGAAGAGATCGCATGTGCGAGAACTGGTCAGTTAGTGGGATTTCGCAGGTGCGCACCTAGGACCGCAGGTGCGGATTAGCTGGGCAGAACAGTATAAAAGAGTGCCTCCGCGAAAGTTTTGTTATTTTACCATTGTTGCATGCGGTTGGAGCTTATTTGAGGATAAATTGAAGAGAGAATTCGAGGGTCTTCAGTGGAGGTAAGTTCCCGGATTATTAAAGTCGTTTCTGTGCTATTTTGTTTGGATTAGGCTAGTAATTTGAAGGATTAAAGTAGAAAAATTTGGAAAAAAATGGGAGGAGGTTTGGAAAATTCTTTTGGCGATTTGGGTAGGCAATTGTGGTCCGATTGTGGTGTTTTTGGTATGTGTAGAATCGTGGGAGGACGAGGTTTCTAGTGATGTAAATTTTATCGAATTCTGAGACGTGGGCCCGAGACTAGGGTTTGGCCGAATTTTGAGATTTTTGTGTAAATTGATAGTTTTCGATTGGGTTGTGTTCCTTTAGCATATATTGATGATGTTAAACTGGTTTTGGTTAGATCGGAGCAATCGGGAGTCAATTTGAGGGGCAAGAGCATCGCAAATTAGTGTTGTGGCCCGGTGGAGGTAAGTAATGGTTATGAATCTTGTCCTGAGGGTATGAAACCCCGGACTTCATATTTCTCACTATTTTTAGAATGGCGCACATGTCGGATGAAGAGTATGTGGCGCACACTAATTTTTGGATTGGTCTTGGTCCTCTCCGCGACAACTATTGAGTTGCGTATTTTAGTCTAAGTCATATGTTAAACTGTGTTCTAAAGACTATTGCTATATTTGGTCTACAAGCCATGTTTGGGGCCTCGTGCCGACTTGTTTAGACCCCTTGGGGGTTTTTACTGCTATTTCCTCACTGGTTATTGATGATTTCACTCAGTCAAATTGTGCCTACTGTTTTCGAAATTCAGCCTGATTTACACTACCTTGAGATTTAAAAAATGATGTTTTGGGTCGAGTACCTATTTTACTGATACGCCCGAGGGGCTTTTGAGAGGTTCTGACTGAGTGAGGCCAAGGGCCTGATTGTGAGGATATGATACGCCAGGTGGCTTGATATTAGCACTTGGGCTGAAGGAGCCCCTCCGGAGTATGTACACACCCCCAAGTGAGCGCAAGTACCTACTGAGTGCTGAGTGCTGAGTGCCGAGTGATGAGTGATTGGGAGGCACGAGTGACAGTGAGGTTGCCCGAGGGGCTGATATTGAGTGGCTGTGATGTTCTGCCCGAGGGGCGATTTATGATTCATGTTTTTGCCCGAGGGGCTACTTATGATTTATTTCATTTTCATACTAAATCTTTCGGTTTGAAATTGTTGAAAAATACATTTTTCAAAGGATTTTCTGAAGTTGGTTTTAAGGCATGATGATTTCATATATCTATGTATATATTGTTGGAAAGAAAGGTTGTGCATATTGTGAATTCATGATATTGATTTTTATGTGTTTTCTTGCCGCTTAGACTTGATTTATTTTCATTACTACTGAGTTGGCGTACTCACGTTACTCCCTGCACCCTTGTGTGCAGATTCAGGTGCAGATACCAATCATTAGCTATCTATTTCGTGCGGAGCCGGAGTGCGGGATATAGAGGTAGTTGTTCAGCGTACGCAGCATCTCTATTTTCCCTTCTTTGTTGTATCTAGCTATTCGTTCAGAGGTTTTGTATTATAATAGTATACCTTTTGGCATATTTTTCTTAGATGCTCATGAAATGTTGGCTCCAAGTTTTGGGGTTTGTTGGACTGTTTAACTGTTTATTTTGTCTAAGATTTTGTAAATTCTATATACTTTATGAAATGCTTGCAATTGGTTGGGATTTTGGAAAGAAACTGTAAATAAGTGATTATTGGCTAGCCTAGTTCCACGATAGGCACCATCACAATTGGTTTTTGATTTTGGGGTCGTGACAGTTTGGTATTAGAGCCTAGGTTACATAGGACCCAATGGTCATGATCAGGTTTAGTAGAGTCTTGCGGATCGGTACAGAGACGTCTGTACTTATCTTCGAGAGGCTGCAGAACTCTTAGGAAACATCTCTATCTTTCTTGAACTCTTTCGTGCTAATCTATTGATTCTTGAAATCTAAACTTACGTTGTTTCATTCTCTCACAGATGGTGAGGACACGCAATACCGATCAGGGTGACCAGAAACCAGCTAGACCAGCGAGAGATCGAGGCCGCGGTCGAGGCCGTGGTAGAGGTAGGGGGCCAGCCCGGGCAACAGTCGGGACAGTACCATAGGATCCCCCTATTGTTCAGAATCAGGTTCCCGCCGATGGTGCTCCAGCGGGACAGGCTCAAGCACCGGCAGTGCCTATTGTTATTTCGGGTCTTCAAGAGACCCTGTCTCAGATATTGACGGTGTGCACCAGTTTTTCCCAGGCAGTCGCTATGTATACTACTGCCACCGCAGCTCAGGCCGGGGGAGGCAATCAGACTCCAGCTGCCCGGACACCTGAGCAGGTTGTACGGGGTATTGAGGCACCGGGAGCAGCCCCAGCTCAGCCGGTTGCTTCGGTCCAGGATTATGTGGTCCCTGATATGCCTAAGGATGAGCAGCGCAGGTTGGAGAGGTTCAGCAGACTTCAGCTTCCGACTTTCAGTGATACAGAGGACGAGGATACCCAAGGGTTTCTAGATAAGTGCCAGAGGATACTACATACTGCGGGTATTTTGGAGATCAGTGGGATCTCATTTGCATTTCAGTTTGCGGGTGCTGCTTTTACTCTGTGGGAGCCATTCGAGAGGCGTAGGCCGGTTGGTTCAGCACCTCTCACCTGGCAGCAGTTCTCCACGATCTTTTTGGAGAAGTATGTTCCTCAGTCCCACAGAGAGGAGCAGCGCAGACAGTTTGAGTAGCTGCGCCAGGGAGAGTTCTCAGTTACTCAGTACGAGATGAGGTTTTCCGAGTTAGCTAGGCATGCTTCTGAGATTGTACCTATTGATAGGGAGAGGGTTAGGAGGTTTGTAGATGGTCTTACTTATCAGCTCCAGCTATTTATGACTCGGGAGAGAGTATTAGATGCTTCATTCGAGCAGGTTGTTGACATAGCTCGAGATATTGAGTCAGTTTACTGCCAGGAGAGGGAGGGGAGAGAGGACAAGAGGCCTCGTGGATCGAGCAGTTCTAGTGGTACTCCCTACAGGGGGCAGTTTCAGCACGGTAGAGGCCGTTCATTCAGGCTTCCTCAGTTAGTCCGCCCAACGTATAGTGGTGCATCTTCGGGGCATGGTCCCCGTGGTTCTCAGCCAGGCCGTACCTCATTTGGTACCCTCCGAGCTTAGAGTGTAGCTCGAGCACCACCAGTTCAGAGTTATCCTATGCATGAGTCTTCCAGTGGCCGTTCTGGTGCCAGGGGTTTCTATCAGTCCCCGCCTCCAGCTCCAGAGAGTTGTTTTGGGTGTGGAGAGTTCGGGCACATGTGGAGGCAGTGACCCCATCGTCCCGTGGTTCTTCTCAGCAGAGGGGCCAGCCCTCGACTTCAGCTCTAGTTACTTCACCACTCGCCCAGGCAGCCAGGGGTGGTAGTCAATCAGTTAGAGGCTACCCAAGAGGGGGAGGTCGAGCAGGTGGAGGTCAGGCCCATATGTATGCATTTCCAGCCAGGCCAGATGCTATAGCCTTAGATGCAGTGATCGCATGATTGTCTCAGTCTGTTGCCGAGATGCTTTGGCTTTATTTGACCCTGGTTCTACAAATTCCTATGTTTCTTCATATTTTGCCCGTTTTCTGGATATTCCCCGTGAGTCTCTAGTCACCTCTGTTCATGTGTCGACTCCGGTGGGCGATACTGTTATTGTGGACCGTGTGTATCGATCGTGAATGGTATCTATTGGGGGTCTAGAGACCCGAGTGGACCTACTATTACTCAGCATGGTCGATTTTGATGTGATATTGGGCATGGGTTGGTTATCTTCGTCTTTAGCTATGCCAGGATGTCCGAGGGTTGAGCGTAGAGGTTCTTCTGAGTATATGCCTAGCAGGGTGATTTCCTACCTGAAGGCTCAACGCATGGTTGAGAAAGGGTGTTTATCTTATCTGGCTTTCGTGAGGGATGTCAGTGGTGAGAATCCCGCTATTGATTCGGTTCCTGTGGTCCGTGACTTTCCAAGCGTGTTTCCTGCAGACCTGCTAGGAATGCCACCTGACAGGGAAATTGATTTTGGTATTGAGTTGGTGCCAGGCACCCAGCCTATTTCCGTTCCACCTTATCATATGGAACCAGCGGAGCTAAAGGAATTAAAGGAGAAGCTTCAGGAATTCCTAGATAAGGGGTTCATTCAGCCTAGTGTGTCACCTTGGGGTGCACCGGTATTGTTCGTAAAGAAGAAGGATGGTTCTATACGTATGTGTATTGATTATCGGCAGCTGAACAGAGTTACAATGAAGAATCGGTATCCCTTGCCTCATATAGATGACTTGTTTGATCAGTTGCAGGGTGCCAGGGTATTTTCCAAGATTGACTTGCGTTGCGGTTATCATCAGTTGAAGATTCGGGGGGCAGACATCCCGAAGACTGCTTTCAGGACTAGATATTGTCATTATGAGTTCCTGGTTATGTCATTTAGGCTGACCAATGCCCCAGCTACCTTTCTGCACTTGATGCACAATGTATTTCGGCCTTATCTGGATTCTTTCGTCATCGTGTTTATTGATGATATCTTGGTGTACTCCCGATCTCGGGAGGATCATGAGCAGCATTTGAGAGTTGTGCTTCAGACCTTGAGAGAGAAGAGATTGTATGAAAATTTTTCGAAGTGTGAGTTCTGGCTTGATTCAGTAGCATTCTTGGGGCACGAGGTGTCCAGTGAGGGTATTCAGGTTGATCCAAAGAAGGTAGAGGCGGTGCAGAGTTGGCCTAGACCGTCATCAACTACTGAGATTCGCTGTTTCCTTGGTTTGGCAGGGTACTACCGCCGTTTCATAGAGGGGTTTTCATCTATTGCAGCACCTATGACCAGACTGACCCAGAAGGGTGCTCAGTTCAGGTGGACTGAGGAGTGTGAGGAGAACTTCCAGAAGCTCATGTCAGCTTTGACTACAGCGCCGATATTGATTTTGCCTACGGGTTCAGGTTCTTATACAATTTACTGTGATGCCTCGAGAGTTGTCCTTGGAGTGGCTTTGATGCAGGACGGTAGGGTAATTTCCTACGCGTCCAGGCAGTTTATGGTGCACGAGAAGAATTATCCAGTGCACGATCTTGAGCTAGCAGCTATTGTTCACACCTTGAAGATTTGGCGTCATTATTTGTATGGAGTGCATTGTGAGATTTTCACTGATCATCCTAGTTTGCAGCATCTACTTAAGCAGAAGGATCTGAATTTGAGTCAGAGGAGGTGGTTGGAGCTTCTCAAGGATTATGACCTCACTATTTTATATCATCCGGGGAAGGCCAATGTAGTGGCCGATGCCCTGAGTCGCAGAGTAGAGAGTTTGGGGAGTCTAGCCTACCTTCTTGTAGCAGAGCGGCCATTAGCCCTTGATGTTCAGGCTTTAGCGGGTCAGTTGGTGAGATTGGATCTATCAGAGCCCTCACGGATATTGGCTTGTATAGCCTCCAGGTCTTCTCTTTACGATCAGATTAGAGCACGCCAGTATGATGATCCACATTTGCTTGTTCTTCAAGACAAGGTCTGTCACGGTGATGCCAGGGATGTGGTTATTGGTGATGATGGGGTCATGAGGATGCAAAGCCCGATTTGCGTGCCCAATGTAGATGGGCTTCGAGATTTGATTCTAGCTGAGGCCCATAGTTCGCAGTATTCCATCCATCCGGGTGCCGCAAAGATGTATCCGGATTTGAGGCAACATTATTGGTGGAGGCGGATGAAGAAAGATATTGTTGAGTTTGTGGCTCGGTGTCTCAACTGTCAGCAGGTCAAGTATGAGCACCAGAGACCAGGTGGATTGCTTCAGAGATTTGATATTCCGGAGTGGAAGTGGGAGCGGATCACCACGGACTTCGTAGTTGGACTCCCACAGACTTCGAGGAGGTTTGATGCTATATGCGTTATTGTGGATCAGCTGACCAAGTCTGCACACTTCATTCCTGTTGGTACTACTTATTCTTCGGAGCGGTTAGCTTAGATTTATGTCAGGGAGATTGTTTTTAACTCTTTTTTGCTCAATTCACCTTCAACTGAATTCAACTCTCTTCATATCATCATTTACCTAAAAATCTAGAAGTGCACGTCATAAATCACCTTATTTTATAATTAAAGTACACAAAAGCTAAAGAAAAGAGAGTAGAATAAATGGTAAAATCACTACTCTTCAGGCACCGAAATCACATAAAGACTTATCAAAACTAATAGTGCCTAAAGAGCAAGGTACTATAAATCTCTCTGGATCTCCACACTTTTATGGGAGTTTATTTTGCAATATCGCTCTGCAATGCTATGTGGGATTGATCGCTGAGGTCTCCTCTATTTTCCTCTTCTTTGCCAGGATCTCCTTCAAGAATTCCGCATAAGCTGACATTTGTGAGAGCACTTCTGTTAAGGGTAAGTTCACGTGAACCTGTTTCAGCATATCCATAAATTTCCCAAACTGCTTGTCTAGATTTTCTTTATATAGCTTTTGGGGAACAAGTAAAGCAAGCATGTGCTTGCTCTCTTCAGGTTCCTCCCTTCTCGAATTCTCTTCCTTTATCTTTTTCTCATCTTCCTTCTTGCCTTTATTCTTCTCATCAACATCAATTTTTAGCTGATCCCCACTTCCTTTTTCAAGTTCTACATCTTTTTGGATGAGGGTGGGATCTTTCCACACTTACCCACTTCTCAAGGTCACAACATTTACTGTTTCTTTGGGGTTTCTCTCAGTACCAGCGGGGAGAGTACCTGGGACTCTTTTAGATAATTTTGTTGCAATCATCCCCACTTGCTTTTATAAATTTCCAATTAATGCCCCTTGTACTTCAAATCTTTAATCAATTTTCAAAATAAAATCTTTCATGAGATCTTCCAGACCAGGCTGATTGGGCTGTTATGGCTGAAACCACTACCTTTGCTGATTCACAAAACCAAAGATCCTTGTCCTTGAAATCTGGGGTTGTTTTGTTTCCATGCATTTGCGGTATCCCCAGGTGAGCTCCAGAAAAATCGGGGTGCTTCTGACCCATTGCATTGAAGTTATAATTCCCCACAAAACATTCACTTCCTCAGTTGAGGCTTGACACTCACGATTCGGGTGTTCTCTTCCACATATGTCACAAGCTACATGCGGTTCACTATGTATGGTGGCTAAGGTTAGCTATCGTATTTCTTTAGCCATAACATCAAGTTGTACCTCCACATATGTATTAGCATCAATTTGGTGAACACCAGTTGATCTTCTTCTTTCAGCACTCTCAGAGTGTCACGACCCAGAATCCCAACACAGGTCATGATGGCTCCCAACACCGGGGTCAGGCAAGCCAACAGTTGTTTACTAGTGAAATTATCCTTATTTGACAAACCATCCCCACCCTTAACAAAATTCAAGCTTAGAACATTTAGGTAAAAGAGGATAAATTAACCAACTTAAGTAAATGTAGCCACAAGGATCATGAACCAATATATACAGTCCCAAAAATATAGAGCCTACTATGTGTGTGCCAGGAACTAGTGTCACAAGTCTACAGGCGAACTAGTAGAATATACAAAAGATGATATAAACTGTTCTACTGTCTGAAAGAAGTGGACAGAAATAAACAAAGATAATTCCTTGGTGCTGCTGAGAATCGCCAAGGGAAGCAGCTCACCGTGGAGTCAGGTCCAGAATGTACTCCCAGGGTCAAGCTCCGGTCGGGTAACCAGATGCACCAGCCTCAAAAACCTGTACAATTAAGTGCAGAAGCGTAGTATGAGTACATAAACAGATATGTACCCATGAGTATCCCGCCTAACCTCGAAGAAGTAGTGACGAGAGGTCGACGTGATACTTACTTGGGTCACAATGTGGAATAAGTACAGGCTAACCAGTAATAGCAGTAATGAACAGTAATAAGAAAATGTGCATCAAATAACAATCTTTAGTACCCTCACGCAATCCCTTTCCATGGAATACACGCTATTTAACCTTCTTTCTTTCATGGAATCAACAGTTACCATTTCAGGACTTCTCATAAATTACCAAACATATAACATGCTATGAACGTACGGTCTTTACGAAGAGAAAAGTAAATGTGCACTGCCGAGGGTCGAACGGCCCGAACCATAGATGCATCTATCTGCCCCGCTCGCGAATCGAACATGCGACACGGTTAATATAATACTAAGACCACCCCTACTCGCGAATCATTCATGCGACTCGGGTTAATATAATACTAGGACTACCCCTCTCGCGAATCATCCATGCGACTCGGGTGCCCATATAAATTCATGATTAGCAGGAGATTCCAGATAATTTAGCAGGAAACATACTAACAGGGTGAGAATTTAGAAATGTCAACTTGGAAGCATAATCCCTTAGGCCTTCACATGTGAGATTCGAGGATATTAGACTACTTAGTCCATATGCAAGATCACAGATACAACACATAAAGCATGCTTGTGAGTCCTAAACTACCCGACAAGGCATAATAGTAGCTACGCACGGACTCTCGTCACTTCGTGCGTGCGCAGCCCACGCAAATAAGGACAAACCACCATTATAATCACCTTGAGGACAATTCCCTCTTACAAGGTTAAAAAGGAGAGTCGCCTCGTGTCGAACCTACTCCCCGGGTCAAGAATGCGTCCGAAGCTCCGAACTCGTCACCCAAGGACTCGAAACTAATCAAACGTTACATAAATATATATATCAAATTATACTCAAAGCATGAAATTCTCCTACTATTTAGTCAAATTCATCATTCTAGAAGAAACCCCAAAATCCACCCCGGGTCCGCATGCTCGGATTCCGAAAATTCACGAAGGAACCACTTACCCATAACCTAAGGATCGTTAATACATGATTTTTACTTGATTTCATAGCTAATTCACGGGTAAATTCTAAAATTATCGAAAGCCCTAGGTTACTACCCAATTCCTTAATTTTTCACTAATTAGGTAATTAAATTCAACTTGGATTCATGCATTAACAAATCTTGAGATGAAATTTACTTACCTTTCAGTGGTTGGGTCGTGGATTCCTTTTCCCAAGATCTCAAAGTGTTTTAATGGGGGAAGGAATGAAGAAACAATGAAGAATCCCGTATTTTAAAGAAAAACACTACCTAACAGTGGTACCGCACCTGCGGCTCAAGGACCGCACCTGCGAGAAATGGGCTGCCTGCTGGGGGTCGCACCTGCGAGGCTGGGACCGAAGGAGCGGTCCTGCACCTGCGACTGGGCAATCGCACCTACGGTCACACCAGAACAGGCGCACCAACAACTATTTCAGCTAGTTTTTGGCCTCGTGTGGTGTCCGGGAGGTACCTGGGCCCACCCGAGACCCCGTCCAAATATACCGACAAGTCCCAAATCATAATACCGACTCTCTCGAGCCTTCGGAACACTCAAAACAACGCTAAAACTAAAAATCACATCCCAAAACCCCTGGAATCATAACTTTGGAACTTCAAGTTTTCTAGACTTCACTAACAACGCGCCGAATTGATCTATACTACTCGGAATGATACCAAATTTCGCAGGCAAGTCATAAATGACATAACTGAACTACTCCCGGTCTTGGAATTCCGTTCGGAACTCGATAACACAAAAAACCCATCCCAAACCACAATAGGAACTTAAGGAACTCTTATTTCAATATAGGGTGCCGAAACGCTCCCGGGTCGTCAGAAATCCATTCCGAACATATGCCCAAGTCAAAAATCATCATACGAAGCTACCAGAACCGTCGAAACTCATTTCCGAGGCCGTTTACTAAAAATGTTGACCGAAGTTAAACTTGGCCTAAAGGCCAACCTGAAGGAACCAAGTGTTCCAATATTGCTCTAAACACTTCTGAATCCCGGACCACCGCCCCCGTAAGTCATAAATCACAATAAGCCGCTATGGGATTTCATATAGGGGAACGGGGTTCGATAATGCAAAACGACTGGTTGGGTCGTTACACAGAGGGCCACTGCTTTGCATCTTCACACAACTCATCAACAATTGTAACTATCTCCTTTAGAGTCTTCTTCATCAACAGGCCTCCAGCTGCATTACTCAACGTTCTACACGAGGTCGGTGTGCATCCATCCCAAAAGTCCTGGAATTGCATCCAGGGTTCAATTCCACTATGTTGACACTTTATAACAACCTCCTTAGACCTCTCCCATGCTTCAAAAATAGTTTATGTATCCTTCTGGCAGAAGTTATGAATTTCTCTTCTAAACTTTATGGTACTAGTCCATAAATACCGGGTATTTTAGCTCGGGCCATATTTTATCCCAAAATGTCAAACTTTGTCGAAATTCATTTTCTTCGATTTGATTACCTCTCACCTTCACGAATTTACTCATCACTTGTTTGATATAGCATAATGCTTAATCTTAAAATAATCTCATTCCCAAACTTACGTCGATTAACTTACGACGAAACATTAACGTACGAAAAATGCAGAATGTAATATCTCATTTTCGAGCTTTCATCAATTTACTTATGGCGTACTTTTACGTATAAAAACATGGGGTGTAACAATAGGATGACCAAACATGATATAGAAACTTATAAAAGTGACATAGGGTCCTATAAACCCGACATGATAATTTATAAACTCAAAACATAAGGCGACAAGGCCATACAAGTATCCATATACCTGACATCTGTCTGCAAGCCTAGAGTACATAAACGTCATAACGGTCAGGACAGGGCCTCGCTATACCAGTCAATACGTGTCCGAATCATACTTACTAAAGAGGCAACTCCGGAGGAAGTGGAGTGCACCAACACCTTTCGCTGAGCTGACAGCCTATTAGGAGGATTGTCAACCTGTTTATCAGGACCTGCAAGCATGTAACGTAGTTCCCCCAGTAAAAAGGGACGTCAATACAAATAAAAGTACCGAGTATGTAAGGCATGAAAGCAGTATATAAAAAGACATGAAAGAAACATGCAGTTAAGAACTCAACATGTAAGTCTGAATAGCTCTGTAATCATGAAATTTTAGAATATCATGCATATGTGTATAAAAGTCATATCATGCATAGGTATATATGCGTACATAACCTAATCAAGCTTCTGAGCGCATCCCATCATATCATCTCGGCCTCTGTGGGTGAAATCATCATCATATACAAGCTGATCAGTTGGTGGTGCATATATAACGTTGTAACCTTTCCCCATACCCCATATACATATAATATATGCGTATATAACGCCATTTCTTATCATGGGTCATGTACATGTATAAATGAATGCAATGTTTAATGAAGTAAGTTAATAAAATCTATCAGAATGCCATAAGATCAATATGCCTTCAGATAAACTTTATCAACTTACATATTTTCTGAGACACATGAACAGACGATATAATAATAGGACACATGGGGAATTAAGAACATAGGCACCCCTAGTACTTCTATGAATAGATTCATTTATGAAAGTTGCGTGTTTTCTCATTTCGTTTGTATCATATGGATCATGTCGAAAAGGAAAGAAGGGATAGTCTTAACATACCTTAACTCCATTGAATCCTTAATGCCTTCCAAGAAATTCGTCAAACAACTCAAATCAATTTACCATAGCATAAGGAGATTCAAAATCAGTGTTGAGTAATGGCTAAGTCCGTAACTTAAACTAGTAGCTCGTTTATGTAAATTTGGGCAGTATCTCCCCTGTAAAAAGGGCCACCTCCAATATCATATACAAACAATAACAACCACAGAAATAAAATCAGCAATTCAAAAACAATGTAAGTACAATTCGGGACCATTAATATAACAAAAAATTCAAATATATCGTAACACACCCAATCAACAAGTTATCAATTAGCCTGAAATTGCAACGATGAGAGACCAACCAACTACCCTATCATATGTGGCATTTATCCACGCCCTTCATCCTTGCCAACTCCATAAATCAGTAGCATAATAGGCCAACACGAGTGAACTACAAAACAACCCACTAAAGGTGAAATAAATCAAACTCACGACTTTCGATCACCGTCCCATGAGTTCTAATTATTAGGAAAAGAATTTATCAACCTTCCTTGATATTTAAAAGCTTAAATACAGAAATTAGACATTTTCTTAACTATGAATTACCTTCCAAAACTCAAATTACAAAGAAAGAGAGAGGCGATATAGCGATACTTACATCGTAGGGATCCTTCTAATGTTATCGCTTCTTGATTTTGTACCCATGATATTAATTTTGTTTGAAACCCTAGAAGAGAGCTTAAGGATATGTTTATGGGTGTTCTCTGGTCGTTTTCTATTGAAAAATAAAGAGAAAGACTTCCTAAGACCTATATATACCAGCTTTTGAAAAGTCAAAGAGGTGCTAGCTTGGCTCCCTAGCATTGGCCAATGTCCCGACACTTATATCTTTTTATCCTGATGTCGTATGAACAAACGATTTATGGAGTTGGAAACTATATTCCAAGACCTTCAATTTGGTATTTAGTATTTCCCAAAAGACCTTATATAAATGTATTGTTCAAAAAGCTTTAGTGACACACCTACTTGTCACCTATGCAAACTATCTCTCTACTCCAAGGTCGTATTGACAAATGGTAAATGTTGTTGAAACTAGACTTTAAGATCTTGAATTTGACATGTGAATGATCCCGTAATTTCATGTATATTGGCATAAAAGCTCCGCTACATTTGACCTAATATTCAGCACATTTATGAATGTAACTTGTGATGACCTTTGCCAACTTTTGTTCCACAACTCGCTTGACTTTAAAACATAACACACGACTATCATAAGACTAAAATAACTCATAACATAAACTCCTTATCACGTTAAGAACCCTAGTATCACCCAAAAGTACATATTATAACATTCCCAATTTGTCGACATTTGACAAAACTTATTTTCTTCAATTTGTTTAGCTTCTAAGACTTTCAACCCTCTTGGTTCCTGGTTATCCATGATCTTAAAGATTTGTAACCTCTAAGATAACATGATTAATTTACTTTATGTAATTTTAAAGACGATCTCATTTCTAAGATTAAACTAATTGACTTGCGACGAACTCTCACGCACGAAAACATGGGGTGTAACATCATTCCCCCTTTTGGAACATTCATCCTCGAATGTTGACTGATGAGCTTATCGGTATCATAGCTTATTGATCTTATGAATATATTAATATTGTCGTTGTATCTAGCCAATTGTTTGGTGAATAAATCCAAAGGCCAGGGCATTCCCCCCTTTAGGCCTTTTTCTCACACTACGACTTGTTGTCAGAATTCATCCAATCTTGTAACTTTTGCTACCTTTTATCATGCAGCATGTACGACTTTGTACTTGTATGTGCACCTATGCGACCCTTCTCTCCTTTTTCCTCCAGCTTTTAACCAATTATAGGCCTTACTTTGCTAACATATACAGACCTATGATAAGTTGTCCCTCGGGGCATCTATGGGTGTACTGAAGTTCTTCTCTCGGTACTTTGTCAAACTTACGACTATTGCTATATTTTGTTTCATAGCCTCGGTTATCTATCATTATGCCATTACTGCATCTAGGTAGGTCATACTATACCATAACACTTACTTCGGTTTATGATTACCGAGGTCTGCTACCCAACTCCAGGTTACTCTTTCAATGCTTATCGTATATGTATAAATCTAAGTACTTTAATGCTTCCCCATTACTGTTCATCTTAATAATGACGGCCTAATTTCATCTCATACTTTGTAACTTTTATCCATCCGTTATTCATTTTCCTTAAGGTTGATCCACAATCTACCATAGATAACTTGAAACCTCTTACACATTGTCACTAGGGCTCACGATGCATCGGGGAACATCTGAAGTGATTTTCCTGATCCACCTAGGGATGGTACTATACTTCAATAATCCTATTTCTTAGCATCCTAACATGATTCATCTTATGGAGGTATTCTAATACTGTGCAATTCATGAAATCCCTTTTTCTTAAAATCATTCCTCAAGCAAATGCCTAAATGTTATCTAACACAATTAAACCCTTATTTTACTACCAAGGCAGCATTCCATCTCTTCTAAATGCTCCTAGTATTAGACACCTTCGAGTTCGTTCAGGCTACACTGAGCTTTTTATAAAATACGGAAACCATCACCTCTCTTGTTTTGATGGGTTTAATCCCAAGGCCTTACCTATTCTTATCACCTTCTAATTCACACTTTCTTATCCTTACTCCTATCTACCTAAAACCTTGTCTCTCTACCATACTTTAGCTTGCGACCTACACATGTCTATTCATACTACTCGCAACCTTCCTTTAACTTGCTAGCACCAAAGATTTCCTTTTTAGCCTTCTCAGTTGCCTTTAAACATAAGGAATTACTTTTTATGGTCGTTCTGCCACTTGTTGAATGAATACTTGGCTTATCTTATTTCCCAAGAATATTAGAATTTCCCGTAACTCATATGATCTCAAATATCACTTTTGATTTTTTTACTTCCCGTTCATTAGCCATGATAGGTGCCACTTTTTTATGGAGTGTATACAATGTTGTAGTGAGACTGATGTTATAATATCATTTCTTATTTAGGTCACTATGCTCAGGTCGAAGCCTTCTTCCTTATTTAATTAGCTAGTCATTCGTTGGAGTACTTAGGGGAGACTCCTGTAAAGCTGCGAGCTTATTACATCGTATACCCGGATGAATTGTTGAGGTTCTTGCTTGTCTATAATTATCCCTAGTTGCTTACCTCCACGGCCTTGTGCTCATAGGGTTGCTTTTGAACTGGAATTTTTGACTATCTTCCTAGTGGCACTCTCTTTTATTTCTGTAACATACTTATACATTACGTTTAACTACCCCAACTCCTATATAAATATTTCTCAAGGATTACAACGTCATATCTGAGAGATAGAATCCACTATGTTGGGGTTCACTAGGTTTATCTTGCATAATTTGATGATTTGTCTATATCCTCTTGTTTAGCTATAACTAGGCTCTTCTCGAATCAACTACTAACTACTCGTTGGTCCATTCTCATATCCATATTATGCGCCATCTCTCTTGGGTTATGTCCTTTCTTTACTTACCCCTCGCACTGGCTCCTTATGTATCAAGTGTTCATTTGAACTTATTTATGAATAACATCTAGTGCTCGAACACTTACTGCCTTTCCCCAGTATCATGCTTGCATAATGTTTTGGAGTTGTATCATATCTATAGGATCTGAATAAATGCAATCTAATTCCTTTATCCTTTCTACCACATTCTTCCTTTACTATTCCATACTTACCTAAAACCACATAACTCCGACTTAATATCATATCCCACTATCTTCCCCCTTTAGGGAGTAGTAATATTTAATGCTATGAAGTTTTACCTATAAACCTTTTACCTCTTCATCTTTGGTGTCTTCTCACATCTTCATGGACTCTTACTTTCCTTGTGGCAACCCTTATGTACCAGGGATAATTTAATTTCTTGCGCACGAAGGTGACACCTAGTGTAATGGGCACGCTTAGTCCCTTAAGCTTAACTCTACTCACAACGCTTGTTTTAGGGAAACATCTTCCTCAATGACCCTTAAAGGTTATTCTTCTGTTGTCCATTCTATTATTGTCGGAACAAGCTCTCTAAAGTTCTCTAGATGCCAACTATTATCAAATCATTCGATCCCTAATTCATGTTTAGTGTATCTTGTTCACCAGCCCATACTGATTTCTATTACTCCCGGGGTCTAACTTTTCTTTCTGGTAATCACGTTGGCATCACCAACTCATTTTTCAAAATAGGGATATGACTTTGTGGCTTATACTCTTTTATTATCTCAAGGCTTGTCACCTCTTGTCATTTCCTTCACTTGACTATAGAATCTGTCATTCTGTCATGTTTTGGTTTACCGTTATCACCCATTTATCATATCTTAATCATAATACTATATTTACTCTCTTCTTATTCTCCAGCTAATACTTATGTCTATCACTTTATTCTGAAAACTTCAACAAAAAATTCTTTCACTTTTAGCTCCCTTGCTTCATCTCACTAGCTCTTCGGGATGCCTATCATTCTCTCTTTTTTTTACTTGGGGCGGGAGTCAGACTAAGGTAAATATTTATCCCTTCTAGGATTCCACTGCCTAAATTCTGAAATTTTTGGATATTCTAATATTCATATCTAGCTGTACTATTCTAGAGTTCACCATCTGGGTTTCTCACAAGGAGGTATATTACCACATCTGCACTATCTTTCGGAAATGTTAGTTAATGATAACAATCCATCCACTATTTTGGTTTATTCTAACCTAGCTGGATCCTGATATCCCATCCTTGTCTTAAACAATATTTGTTAGCTCCCATAGGGTATAACTAATCTATTAGCTCCCATGGTTGTGGCTAATTGTACATACATCTATTACTGTTGAAAGTAACTCAGAATGCTTATACTTCTCCTACCAACTATCTTTGTGGATGTAGGTATCATTGTATTATGAATAAAGTAGAATTTAGGAGTTGGAATTCTTCCAACTAAGCTCTACCACACGATCTAGAGTAAGAAGAAAGAGTAAAAGTCCTAAATGTCTTGTAGCCTCCTGCTTATAACTGTGGTGCAAAACACACCCATAAACAAAACTTTACTAGACACGGCTTGTAGACTCTCTAGGAGAGAACTGCTCTGATACCACTTTTGTCACGACCCAAAAAAAGGGCCGCGACAGGCACCCGGTACCTTACTCAACTGAGTACCAACATAACATATCTTTCTTATCGTACTATCATGGGTAAATGGGCCAAAAGGGCCATCATGTGATAAACAAAATAAAACATAAGGGAATACTAGACATAGGATGACCAAACATGATATAGAAACTTATACAAGTGACATAGGGTCCTATAAACCTGACATGATAATTTATAAACTCAAAACATAAGGCAACAAGGCCATACAAGTATCCATATACCTGACATCTGTCTGCAAGCCTCTAAGAGTACATAAACGTCATAACGGTCAGGACAGGGCCTCGCTATACCAGTCAATGCGTGTCTGAATCATACTGACTAAAGAGGCAACTCCAGAGGAAGTGGAGTGCACCAACACCTTTCGCTGAGCTGATAGCCTATTAGGAGGATTGTCAACCTGTTTATCAGGACCTGCAAGCATGCAACGTAGTGCCCCCAGTAAAAAAGGACGTCAATACAAATAAAAGTACCGAGTATGTAAGGCATGAAAGCAGTATATAAAAAGACATGAAAGAAACATGCAGTAAAGAACTCAACATGTAAGTCTGAATATCTCTGTAATCATGAAATTTTAGAATATCATGCATATGTGTATAAAGTCATATCATGCATAGGTATATATGCGTACATAACCTAATCAAGCTTCTGAGGGCATCCCATCATATCATCTCGGCCTCTGTGGGCGAAATCATCATCATATACAAGCTGATCAGTTGGTGGTGCATATATAACGTTGTAACCTTTCCCCATACCCCATATACATATAATATATGCGTATATAACGCCATTTCTTATCATGGGTCATGTACATGTATAAATGAATGCAATGTTTAATGAAGTAAGTTAATAAAATCTATCAGAATGTCATAAGATCAATATGCCTTCAGATAAACTTTATCAACTTACATATTTTCTGAGACCCATGAACAAACGATATAATAATAGGACACATGGGGAATTAAGAACATAGGCACCCCTAGTACTTCTATGAATAGAGTCATTTATGAAAGTTGCGTGTTTTCTCGTTTCGTTTGTATCATATGGATCATGCCGAAAAGGAAAGAAGGGATAGCATTAACATACCTTAACTCCGTTGAATCCTTAATGCCTTCCAAGAAATTCGTCAAACAACTCAACTCAATTTACCATAGCATAAGGAGATTCAAAATCAGTGTTGAGTAATGGCTAAGTCTGTAACTTAAACTAGTAGCTCGTTTATGTAAATTTGGGCAGCATCTCCCCTGTAAAAAGGGCCACCTCCAATACCATATACAAACAAAAACAACCAGAGAAATATCAGCAATTCAAAAACAATGTAAGTACAATTCAGGACCTTTAATATAACAAAAAACCCAAATATACCATAACACACGTAATCAACAAGTTATCAATTAGCTTGAAATTGCAACGACGAGCGACCAACCAACTACCCTATCACATGTAGCATTTCTCCACGCCCTTCATCCTTCCAAACTCCATAAATCAGTTGCACAATAGGCCAACATGAGTGGACTACAAAACAGTCCACTAAAGGCGAAATAAATCAAACTCACGGCTTCTGATCACCGTCCCATGAGTTCTAACTATTAGGAAAAGAATTTATCAATCTTCCTTGATATTTAAAAGCTTAAATACAGAAATTAGACATTTTTTTCACTATGAAGTACCGTCCAAAACTCAAATTACAAAGAAAGAGAGAGGCGATATAGTGATACTTAATCTTCTTGATTTCCTACCCGGGATGTTAATCTTCTTTGAAACCATAGAAGAAAGCTTAAGGATGTGTTTCTAGGTGTTCTCTTGTCGTGTTCTATTGAGAAATGAAGAGGAAGACAACCTAAGACCTATATATATCAACTTTTGAAAAGTCGAAGAGGTGCTAGCTTGGCACCCTAGCATTGGCCCATCTTCTAATGCTTATATCTTTTTATCCAGAAGTCGTATGAACAAATGTTGATGGCGTTGGAAACTATATTCCATGACCTTCAATTTGATATATAATATGTCCCAAAAAAACCTTATATAACACACGAAGTATTGCTCAAAAATTTTCAGTGACACACCTACTTGTCACCAATGCAGTACGCGCAGTCTCCTAAAACAACAAATATCTCTCTACTCCGAGGTTGTATTGATAAACAGTTTAATGTGTTTGAAACTAAACTCGTAGATCATGAATTTGACATGTGGATCATCCCGTAATTCCATGTATATGGCAGAAAAGCCCCGCTAAATTTGACCTAATTTTCAACACATTTATGAATGTAACTTATGATGACCTTTGCCAACTTTTGTTCCACAACATGCTTGACTTCGAAACGTAACACACGACTATCATAAGCCTAAACTAACTTATAAAATAACCTTTTTATCACGTTAATAACCTTAGTATCACCCCAAAAGTATATGTTATAATATTCCCAACTTGTCGACATTCGACAAAACTTATTTTCTTCAATTTATTTAGCTTCTAAGACTTTCAACCCTCTTGGGACTTGTTATCCATAATCTTAAAGATTTGTAACCTCCAAGGTAACATGATTAATTTACTTTGTGTACTTTCAAAGACAATCTTATTTTTGAGCTTACATCAATTAATTTACGACTTTCTCTCATGTACGAAAACATGTGGTATAACAACAGGTTTGATGCTCTATTGTAGGATTATGCTATAAACAAGGTCCATCTGAACTGGAAAGTGATTACAAAATTATTGGCAAAAAGAATAGGTCGCGGAAGCAGAAGAAGTAACTTTCTTTGCGGATAAACTCCATAATTTTGTTTTTTATTACGTTCTGTTATTATGTCACTGTTGTAAGATGGATCAAACGTGTTTGTGTTTGAATTTTATTAATACTTTAAAGTTATGTGATACAAATCAGATGTTTCCTCTGTTATAAAGAGTTAATGAGTGTTATTGCGATATTGAAGTACTGCTGTTGATTTGTTATTTTTTGTCTTTGTGTTGCATCGCGAAACCAAGATATGGAAAATATATAATTCTGATACACATGATTTGCAGGGATGTATCTACCTAATACAGATATGATATATAAGTGATACACACATGATGCACATATAATACATAGGTGACATAGTTGAACTCCTGTACAATATTAAATTCTTTTGAGATGTTCAGTTCTTGCACAGCTTTGGGTTGCTGCACGTTTTGCTTCTTCACTACGAGTCTTGGAGTTCATTTGGTTTGCAAATTTATTGATGAAGTACACTCTTATGTGCAAATTTAAGAAAATATTTTCACAACCTTTTTAGCTACCCTAAATTTTTTTTGTTAGTCAGCTTTTTTCTTACACAAGTAAACACATGACTAAGACCCCATTTATAGAGATACATAGGTAATATACACATGATATAAATATGATACTATGATATACAAACTTTATACAACTTCAGTTTAACCAAATATGGATATAATTTAAAACATATACTTGCACACACTTTTAAATGATGGATAAAATATTTATTTAAATCTAAAATTTAAATGACATTTTGCAATGATACAGTCTTGATATATTGGATTCATCCAACGCTATTTGATATTAAGTAAAGTAAATAACAAGTAATCCCAAGTTTAACATTTTTCATTCTATCTTTGGGTTATTTCTACAAGTCTTGCTGTTGTGACCTTCTCCGTCCACATAAAAATTGATACTTATTGTTCCCTTTTAGATGTTGGGTTGTACCTTCCCTTCTCTGGCCCTCCTGTTAATTCATATCCGGTCACAATACTACTTTATCTCAAACTTTTACAGGCGTTTTCCATCTGCTTTTATCAAGAATTGGATAAACTGGTAATTCAAAGGTGTTCAAGAGGTACTATATGGTATAGTTTACCGAGCTATATGTGTGTATATTTTAATATTTCCCAAGCATGTGCACATGGTATCTTATCTAACTGAAACCTTCTACAGTTGCAAGTTCGATCTTTTAGGAATATCATTGTAACGATTTGGGCAATCGTTTAGTATTGTAGTCACATTCCCCCATTTATTACTTATTCTATACACATTTTATATTATGTGACCTTGTAGGGTGATTGGTTTAGTTCCATGGATGTTTCGGAATGAGTTGGAACACTTAGTGCAAAGACTGGAAGCCTAGGTTTGAAGAGTTGAACGGATATTGACTTATGTATAATAATTTCGGAATGAAGTTTAGATGGTTCCTGATAGCATCCATGGCAACTCAACATCATTAAAAGAGAATGATGAAGCTCTGGAAGCTCCAAGAAGGCCCATGACAAGGTCTCAAACAAAGAAATTTCAAGACAAGCTTAATGGGCTTCAATTGGCAATTAAAAAGTGTCTTATGATAGAAGAAGAGCTCCAGCACAAGGAGGATCTTTGGGCCAAGTCTTACAATTATTTAGAGGCCCAAATTAAAGTTCAAGAGGAGATGGAATGAGGCCCAAATATGCCCCAAAAAAGAAAGAATTTTCAGCAGCCCAAATAAACCCAAAAATAGTTTCTAAAATATATATTTAATAGTTGTTTTATTCTATGTTGACTTGCATTGGTCTATTTGTATGTTGACTATATTGGTATTAGTGTGGGTAGTCTTCTATGCTTCTAGGAAATATGATTCTCATTTATTGAAGTCTTGACTAGTTCCTTCTTTACTACTATATAAAGGGGTGCTTGTCTTTCATTGTAAGGCAAAATATTGAAGATTAATATTATTATTGTGAGTTCTTTTGAACCTTTGTGAACTTTATTTGAGATTTATCTTGCAACCCCTAACTAGTTCATAGTTTAAGGTAGTAAGATAATTTTCTTTTCTTGTTATATCTTTGGTTTCTTTTGATATTCTTTGAAGGCGACTAGTTTCTTATACTAGTTGTTGGCGTAAGTTATTCAAACTAGAAGTCAAGATCCGAATCTAATTCTTGATTAGTTTATCTCTAGTGAAGGCAATTGATTTCATAACCAACTTGTTGTCATTAGGATTTGTCAAACTCTGGATTAACACAACTCGGTGTTCTTGGATTTTTCCTTGAATTTCCACATATCTAGTTTATTTTCTTAGTTTCTCAATTCCATTGCATTTATTTACTGCTTCCGCATTTCTTCTACTTATTTTCTTTAAGTTCTTGGATCTCCCAACCTTTGTGTTAACAAGAGGTATTAGAGCGGTTGTATCAAGATTCCGTTCTTGATAAATCTTTGGGATTTTTGAACAAAAAAAAAGTAAAAAAAAAAAGGTTACTGTAGCAGTACTATAAAAAAACGAAAAAAAAATTCTTTAAAAAAAAAAACATAGTGCTCTTCAAGAAATCAGACTTTTATTGTGTTTGTTTCCAAAATCAAGATAGGAAACAAGAAGAGAGGATCCTAGATCTTTAAGCATATGAAAAAAAAATTCAATTTTTTCTTACTCCTTTGATCTTGTTCTAAAAATCATTTCCTTTGTTCGAGTTTTGTTTCAACTAAATCCTACTCTTTCTAGGATTGGTTCTTCACTTTCTTTAGTGCCCCAAAATTCCTTATTTTACTACTAAGGACTTTGATACTAGTTGGGTTTAATTATAAAAGGTTAATTGAGGGGGGAAAAGGCAAGAGCGGGGGAGAACAATTGAGGGAAAGAGCCATTTGAGTGATAACATTTTATTTTTTTATTTTTTATTTTTTTAAAGATGTCTCATACAGGTGCTAGTGATGATGAACAAAGGGCTCTTCAGGAAGCTGAAATCCGAGCAAGAAATGATTTTACTCTACAAGATATGCATCAATAATTTGAGAGATGGAACCTGCAATTCCAAGAGATAAGGAATACTATTGCTGAACAAAATGAGACAATAGATGCAATTAGGAGGGGTAATCAACCTGATGTACAACCTCGAAATAATCCTAGGCCTCATAATAGAAGAAATGAACCCCATGCCCCCATTGTAAATCAAGAAAACCCTATAGATGATGTTGTAGATGATCTTTTTATAAATCTAGATAGGGTGGGAAGAGATAGGAGGGGACAATGAGGTAGAGTAGAAGATGATAATATTAGTAGCATAAAAATGAAGATGCCATATTTCAAGGGCACAAGAGACCCAGATTTGTACCTTGATTGGGAGCGAAAAGTTGAGTCCATCTTTGACTGTCACAACTACTCTGAAGGTAAGAAGGTTAAGCTTGCTGTTGTTGAATTTTCTGATTATACTTCTATTTGGTGGAAAAAGCTTACAAGGGACAGACAACAAGATGGAGGGCCCATTGCTACTTGGACCGAGATGAAGAGAGTCATGAGGAAGAGGTTTGTGCCTTCCCACTTTCAAAGAGACCTACAACTACGTCTTCAGACCTTGAAGCAAGGAACGATGACTGTTGATGAATACTTTAAAGCTATAGATATGGCTATAATTCAAGCTAATTGTATGGAAGAAGAAGAGGCCACCATGGCTAGATTTCTTAATGGTTTAAATAGAGAAATAGCTGATGTAGTAGAGATATGTAACTATAGATGAGTTAGTATATTTGGTTGTAAAAATAGAAAAGCAAAATAAAAGAAGGCAGCAAGCTAGCTCATGGAGAAGTCGGCCAAACACCAATTCCAAGAAGCCATGGACAAAACAAGAAGTGACTTCTAGACCTCAAGAAGACAAGGTGAAAGGTAAAGTTGAGGAGAAAGAGGGAGGTAAAACTTTCAATTCTAGATCCACTAAACCTTCTAGTTCCATTCAATGTCACAAATGTCATGGAAGAAGTCATATGATGCATGAATGTCCAAATAGAAGAAATATTCTTTTGAGAGAAGATGGAGGATATGAGAGTGAAAAAAGTGAGGAAGAAGAGAGAGAAGTAAGTGAAGATGATGTAGAACTTCCTAATGATGGTTTGGTTGGGATAGTTAGGAGGACTATAGATGGAAAATATGAGGGAGAAAAAAGTGAGGAAGAGGAAGAAGAGGAAGGTGTGAGTGAAGATGATGTAGAGCTGCCTTTTAATGATGGTTTGGTTGGGGTAGTTAGGAGGATTATGACTATTAATTTAGGAATCAATAGTGAAGAACAAAGGGAGAATATATTTCATACTAGGTGTGGAATTAACGGAAAAACTTGTTCTATGATTATTGATAGTGGTAGGTGGTGAGTTCACACTTGGTGAACATGTTAGTGCTTGCATGCATGAAACACCCTAAGCCCTATAGACTCCAATGGTTGAATGATAGTGGTGAACTGAAAGTCAACAAACAATGCATGATTTCCTTCAATGTTGGTAGGTATGTGGATGATGTTCTTTGTGATATAGTCTCTATGCAAGCTTGTCACATCTTGTTAGGTCATCCGTGGAAATATGATAGGAATGCTTTTCATGATGGAAGAAAGAATAGATATTCTCTTGAGCTTAATGGCAAGAAGTATACTCTTGCACCTTTAAGTCCTTTTCAAGTATTTGAGGATCAAAAAAGATTGAGGGAAGCAATGGGGAAACAAAGGGGAGAAAAAAAATGAGCTTGAGGGAAAAGAAAAGAAAGAAAGCCAAGAGCTAAAAAAAAAAGAGAGATGATCAAGAGAGAGATAGAGATGGCAGCAACTTGAGCAAATTGGTAAAAGAGGGTTTGAGTGATAAAAAAGAAAGTTTTGGTGAGCGGATTGAGGCAAAGGAAAAGAAAAAGGAGAGTTTGTACATAAAAGCCGAAGAGTGTTTGAATGCAAGAAAAGAGGGGCTGCCCATTATACTACTTACTTACAAAGAAGTTTTGGTTAATTCTGAGTTATTAACTTCTTCTTTGTCAAGTAGTGTTTCTTCTCTTTTGCAGGATTTTGATGATATATTCCCTGAGAATATCCCTAAAGGTCTACCACCTTTATGTGGCATTGAGCACCAAATTGACTTTGTGCCTGGAGCACAAATTCCAAATAGGCCTGCTTATAGAAGTAATCCAGAAGAGACAAAAGAGCTTCAAAGGCAAGTTGAGGAGTTACTTGAGAAAGGTTTTGTGAGAAAGAGCATGAGCCCTTGCTCTGTTCCCGTCCTATTGGTACCCAAAAAGGATGGAACTTGGAGGATGTGCGTGGATTGTAGAGCAATCAACAAGATAACGGTAAAGTATCGTCATCCTATCCCTCGTCTTGATGATATGTTGGATCAATTGCATGGATACAAAATATTTTCTAAAGTTGATCTAAAAAGTGGTTACCATCAGATTCGAATGAATCTTGGAGATGAATGGAAAACTGCTTTTAAGACCAAATATGAGCTTTATGAGTGGTTAGTTATGCCTTTTATCTTGAGTAATGCACCCAAAACTTTTATGAGATTGATGAATCATGTTTTTAAGGATTTTCACAAGAAATTTTTGGTGTTTTATTTTGATGACATCTTGATTTATTCTAAAAATCTAGATGAGCATGTGGAACACTTAAAACAAGTTTTTGAAGTTCTTAGAAAGAAACACTTGTTTGCTAATCTTAAGAAGTGTACTTTTTGTGTGGATCGTGTGGTGTTCTTGGGTTTTGTAGTTAGTTCTAAGGGAATTGAAGTTGATGAAGAGAAAATCAAGACAATCAAAGAATGGCCTAAACCTAATAGTGTTACTGAAGTTAGGAGTTTTCATGGGACCTCTAGTTTTTATAGGAGATTTGTTAGAGATTTTAGCAACATTGTTTCTCCTTTAACTGAAGTCATTTAGAAAGATAAGGTTTTTTCTTGGGGAAAATAACAAGATGATGCTTTTAACTTGTTGAAAGAAAAATTGTGTTCGGCTCCTCTTTTGCAATTACCTGATTTTTCTAAGTCTTTGAGGTTGAATGTGATGCCTCTGGAAAAGGAATATGTGCTGTTTTGATGCAAAACTCAAAGCCCATTGCATACTTTAGTGAAAAGCTGAGTGGAGCTACATTGAACTACTCAACTTATGACAAAGAGCTATATGCTTTGGTAAGGGCTTTAGCTGCACGACATCATTATTTGTGGCCAAGGGAGTTTATGGTGAAGACTGATCATGAATCCTTGAGATATTGAAGAGCCAAGGTAAGCTTAATCGTCGCCATGCAAAATGGGTTGAATTCATTGAAACATTCCCATATGTTATTGCTTATAAGCAAGGAAAAGAGAATGTGGTTGCTGATGCACTTTCAAGAAGGTATGTCTTGGTTTCTTCTCTTACTTCTAAATTGATGGGTTTTGATCTAATCAAGGGACTTTATTCTAATGATTCTGATTTTGGCAAGGCTTTTGCAGAATGTAAGTTGGGTTCTTATGAGAGATTCAATCTTCAAGATGGGTTCCTTTTTAAGGAAAATAAATTGTGTATTCCTAATTGCTCTTTGCGTGAATTATTTGTTAAGGAAGCACATTGTGGTGGACTCATGGGATACTTTGGAGTGCCCAAAACTTTGGATATACTTGCTGAATATTTTTTTTGGCCAGGCATGCAAAAGGATGTCGAAAAAGTGTGCTTTCAATGTCTTGAATGTAAACAAGCCAAATCAAAAGTGTTACCACATGGTCTTTATACTCCTTTACCTGTCCCTACTTCTCCTTGGATTGATATTTCTATGGATTGTGTTAGGACTTCCTAGAACTAAGTATGGTAAGGATATTATATTTGTGGTGGTAGATAGATTTTCAAAAATGGCTCATTTTATTCCATGCTTGAAGACTAATGATGCATTACATGTGGCTGATTTATTTGTGAAGGAAGTGGTTAAATTACATGGCATACCTAAAACAATCATTAGTGATAGGGATGCTAAATTTTTAAGTCACTTTTGGAGAGTTCTTTGGGAAAAGTTGGGAACTAAATTACTATTTTCTGCATTTTGTCACCCACAAGCTGATGGACAAACTGAAGTAGTTAATAGGACCTAGGGAATATGTTGAGAGCTGTTTTAAAAGGAAAATTAACTTCTTGGGAAGAACATTTTCCCATGGTAGAGTTTGCCTATAACAGAACTATCCACTCTTTTACTGGTAAGTCTCTTTTTGAAGTTGTTTATGGATTTAATCCTCTCACTCCCCTTGATTATTGCCTTTGCCTACTAATGACATTGTTAATCTTGATGGTAGGAATAAGGCTGAAATGATGAAGAATATTCATGAACATACAAGGCTTGCAATTGAATGGAATAATGAACAAACTGCCTTACGAAGAAATAAGGGGCGAAAATATGTTATACTTAAGCCTGGAGATTTAGTTTGGGTGCATTTTAGGAAGGAAAGATTTCCTGCCAACCGAAGATCCAAATTAGATCCAAGAGGAGATGAGCCATTTGAAGTCCTTGAAAGGATTGGAGACAATGCTTATAAACTTGACCTTCCTAGTGAATATCAAGTTAGTGCTACCTTCAATGTTTCTGATCTTTCCTTGTTTGATGCAGGTTCGAATTTTCTTCAAGAAGAGGGGAATGATAGCATCCATGGCAGTTCAACATCATTAAAGGAGAAGGATGAGGCTCTAGAAGCTCCAAGAAGGCCCATGACAAGGTCTCAAACAAAGAAATTTCAAGACAAGCTTAATGGGCTTCAATTGACAATTAAAAAGTGTCTTATGATAGAAGCAGAGCTCCAACACAAGGAGGATCTTTGGACCAAGTCTTACAACTATTTAGAGGCCCAAATTAAAGTTCAACAGGATATGGAATGAGGCCCGAATATGCCCCAAAAAGGAAGAATTTTCAGCAGCCCAAATAAGCCCAAAAATAGTTTCTAGAATATATATTTGATAGTTGTTTTATTCTATGTTGACTTGCATTGGTCTATGTGTATGTTGACTACATTGGTCTTAGTGTGGGTAGTCTTCTATGCTTCTAGGAAATATGATTCTCATTTATTGAAGTCTTGACTAGTTCCTTCTTTACTATTATATAAAGGGGTGCTTGTCTTTCATTGTAAGGTATAATATTGAAGATTAATATTATTATTGTGAGTTCTCTTGAACCTTTGTGAACTTTACTTTGAGATTTATCTTGCAACCCTAACTAATTCATAGTTTAAGGTAGTAAGATAAAGTTCTTTCTTGTGATATCTTTGGTTTCTTCTGATATTCTTCGAAGGCGACTAGTTTCTTATACTAGTTGTTGGCGTAAGTTATTCAAACTAGAAGTCAAGAACCGAATCTAGTTCTTGATTAGTTTATCTCTAGTGAAGGCAATTGGTTTCATAACCAAATTTTTGTCATTAGGATCGGTCAAAATCTAGATTAACAAAATCTCGGGGTTCTTGGATTTTTCCTTGAATTTTCACATGTCTAGTTTATTTTCTTAGTTTCTCAATTCCATTGCATTTCTTTACTGCTTCCGCATTTCTTCTATTTATTTTCTTTAAGCTCTTGGATCTCTCAACATTTGTGTTATTAGTTCCGATAGCTCCGTATGGCAAATTTGGACTTAGGCATGTGTCGAGATATTTATTTTGAGGTCCGTAGATGATTTTGGCTTGAATTGGCGAAAGTTGGAAAACTTTGAAGAGTTGAAAGATTTGACCGAGAGTTGACTTTGTTATTACTGATGTGACGTAGAATTTCGACACTTTTGATACTAATTACATAGACTTTAGCTCGTCTTTTGAAACATTTTTAGTTATTTCTTATGAAGTTTTGGTGTTTTGCAGTATACCAGACTTGAAGAACCACGAACACGGAAAAGAAGACAAAAACTCATAGAAGAGCAGAAATGCGGCAGCGCTGCGACCGCAGAAGTGATGTGCGAGCCAAAAACCAACCGAAGACTGAAGTAGGTGTTCCATCTCTTGAAGAGAGAAATATGCGGTCTATTATGCGGCCGGATAATGCTTATGCGGGCCCCATAATGACCGCTTAAGTGCAAAAGAAGATTTAGCGAGAGCACTTCTGCGACGCAGTCTACGGTCGCATAAGCACTATGCAGACCGCATAATGAATCTGCGAGGGGGAACTGGACAACTAGCGTGCCATTATGCAGCGACTTTTTAATTGTACGGACCGCATACATGATCTGCGACCCATTCTGCAGTCACAAATGTGTTCTTGTAAGGACCCGGCTGGTCGTTCCGTGAGATTGGCCCTGTTTCCCCCATTTTTGCTTTATCAATAGTTTCTTAGCATGTTTGTGTTGTGTTGGATCAGTTGATTGGGGTTCGGAGTGGTTGTGGTGAGAACAGAGACACTTAGTCTCTTAAAAGTAGCCTTATAGTTGAAAAAGTCAACTGGGAGTTGACTTATTGGTAAACGACCTTGGAATGTGGATTTTATAGCCCGGATAGCTTCGTTAGGTGATTTGGGACTTAGGAGTGTGTTTGGAATGAAGTTTTGATGTCCGGTGTAAAATTAGGCTTGAATTGGTGAAAGTTAGTTTATTGGCGATTCCGGTCGGCAAGGAAAAATAAGCTATCGGGGTCGGAATGGAATTCCGACCGTTGGAGTAGGTTCATACTGTAATTTTGGATATGTTTGCAAATTTTCAGGTCAATAAGATGTGTTTTGGTTGGTTTCGGCATCATTAACGAAATTTAGAAGTTTCAAAGTTCATAGGCTTGAATTTGATGTGATTTTAGTATTTTTGCATTGTTTTTGGTGTTTCGAAGGCTCGACTAAGTTCGAATGAAGTTATGGATGTGTTGGTATGTTTGGTTGGGGGCCCGAGGGGCTCGGGATTGATTTTGGATGGTTAACGAAAGGTTGGACTTAGGAATTTGCAGCAAAATTGCTGCTGGTGTTTTTTCGCTGGTGTGGTCGCACCTGCGGATGGGGAGCCGCAGGTGCGAGTTGAGGCCAGGCTAGAGGAGTCCACAAGTGCAAGGCATGGGCCGCACCTGCGAAGCCGCAAGTGTGGGTGAGGCACCGCAGGTGCGAGTATTGGACTGTTAGTGGATTTTCGCAGGTGCGCACCTGGAACCGCAGGTGCGAAAAATGGTCCGCAGGTGCGGATTAACTTGACAGAAAGTATAAATAAGTGCCTCCGCGAAATTTTGGGCATTTCTTACATTTTTACAAGTGGGTTGAGCTAGTTTGAGAGCAAATTGAAGGAGTAATTCGAGAGTCTTCAATGGAGGTAAGTTTCCCGGATTAAAATCTCGTTTCTATGTTATTTTGTGACGGATTGGGTTTGGAATTTGAGGAATTAAAGTAGAAAAGTTAGGGAAAATGGGAGGAAAATTTGGAAAATTCTTTTGGTGTTTTGAGTGGGAAATTGAGGTCGAATTTTGGTAAATTTGGTATGTATAGAATCGTGGGAGGATAGAGATTCTAGTGATGTAAATTTATAGAATTCCGAGACGTGGGCCCGGGGTTCGGATTTGGCCGAATTTCGAGAATTGTGTTAAAATTTGTATTTTTCGATTGGGTTTTGTTCCATTAGCGTATATTGATGATGTAATCTAATTTTGGTTAGATTCGGAGCATTTGGGAGCCAATTCGAGGGGCAAGTGCATCGTAGAGTAGCTTTTGGGCTCTTTTGAGGTAAGTAAAGAATGTAACTCTAAACCTGAGGGTATGACACCCCGTTATTTGATATTGTTTTAGTAAACGAGGTGACGCCCATGCTAGGTGACGAGCGTGGGCGTGCACCGATAGGGATTGTGACTTGGTCCGTCCCGTAGCGACTATTTAGCCGCGTATTGGATTTGAAATCCTGCGATATCCTGTATTTCAGAAGTTTATACTTGTTTATGGGCTGTGAGCCATGTTTGGGGCCTTGTGCCGACCTGTTTAGACCTTCAAAGGTACTTTTACACTATTCTACCACTATCCTGATAGAACATATGTGAACACAATCATGTTTACCACTTGTTGTTATTTTCACTGTTATCACACTGCTTTGAAACTCTGAGAAGTATTTTGGGTTGAGTCCAGTGAGTTGAGATGAATTGCCCGAGTGTCTTGTGAGGATGACTGAGTTAGGCCGAGAGCCGAGTATGTGAGGATAGGTAACGATTGGGCTGCGCGCTGCAGCAATATATATGTCCAGGCCGAGAGCCGAATATGTGAGGATAGTTATAGGTTGGGTTGCACGCCGCAGCAATATATATGTTATATATTACATATGGGTCGGGCTGCACGCCGGAGCAATATTGATTATATATATATATATATATATATATATATATATATATATATATATATATATATATATATATATATATATATATATATATATATATATATATATATATANACGCCACAGCAATATATGTTACATATGGATCGGGCTGCGCGCCACAACAATATACATATTGGATCGGGCTGCACGCAGCAGTAGCTATTGCGCTTGGGCTGAAGGAGCCCCTCCAGGAGTCTGCACACCCCCAGTGAGCGCAGTCGACTATTAAATGGATCGGGCTGCACGTCGCAGCGTATGTTATATGGATCGGGTTGCACGCCGCATCATTATAGATATATATATCGGGCTGCCCGCCGCAGCAGTTGTGTGTATTCATTGTACTTGCTGAGTACGAGTGTTTAGTGTGAGCATGAGAAACTGATAGTGGAGTCACGAATGACTGAGAGGCTTTCCCGAGAGACTTTATTGTGAGTGATACTGTTCCCGAAGGGCTTATATTTTATGAAAATGTTGTTTTCACTCTTCTTTATACTGAGCCTCTTATGATAAATTTTTTTATACGAGTTTTTTAAATGGAAACTCGAGTTTTATGAAATATTCGGAATGTAAATTCCTGACTTGATTATTCATTTCCACCGTTGCTCATTATATGGATTTAGATGATTTATAAATGCTCGTCACTACACTCAAGTTTTTAGTTACTTTGATTACTTACTGAGTTGGCGTACTCACGTTACTCCCTGCACCTCTGTGTGCAGATCTAGGTACCAGACCATCTCACTAGTTGATTTTCGGATGTGCTTGGAGTTGTTCGAGGATTGAGGTAGCTGCTCAGCGTCCCCAGCTCACCTCCTTTCTTTTCCTCAGTTCATAGTTTTTTTCTTTTGTACTCCAGGATTTGTAGTAGCAAGTCACCTTGTTGTATGATGCGTGGCTAGAATTCATGGTTTAACACGTTATATGCATTACATTTTATATGCGTTAATGATAAAAATACACTTTCTATGTGCATAATGGAGTCTATTTCATGTGTAGGTGAATTGGATATGGAAGCCGAGCTAAATGGATGCATAAACGTCGAAAATACGCTTAAGAGGCGAAGAGGAGTGCACCGAGCTATAGCCGGGCGTTTGGTCTATAAAGCCTGGTGAGGCCAGGCGTTATCCAGGCGTCAGAGCCCAAACGCCAGGCTTGGCCAGGCGCTATCTAGGCACTAGAGCCCAAACGCCAGGCCTGGCCAGGCGTTATCCAGGCGCCAGAGCCCAAACGCCAGGCCTGGCCAGGCGTTATCCAGGCGCCAGAGCCCAAACGCCAGGCCTGGCCAGGCGTTATCTAGGCGTTTGGCCTGTAACGCCTGGCCCCTGATCCGGTCAAATCTGAGTTTTGAAGAGTTTTAAGTGTTTCCCGGTTGGAATAGAAGTCTCCTACACGTTTAGGGTGTATCCCAAACATATAAATAGACCCAAAAGTACAACTTGAAGGGGGGAAAGCCATTGAAATGAAGAAAAACATGTGGATTACTACTCAGTGAAGCAAACATTGATTTTTATAGCTTTTATTTATTATTTTGTAGTTCAATTATGCAAGTTATTTTAGAATTGATTCTTATGCATATGAGTAGCTAATTTTATTAATCTAGGGTTTTGGTGGAACCCGTTGGGGGATAAACTTATGGTGATATTAATATAGTTTGGTTGATTGTTCATCTCTATTTGTTCAACTACGTTCTTGTTGTAGTTAATTGAATGGCCATCAATTAGTTGTTCCTATTTATTANACTGAGAAGTAAGTTCATCAATGGGGGAAACCATAGCCTTAGACCTTTATCATAATTGTTTACAACACATTGTTAGTAATTGTTAGTTATTATTATTGTCAGTAGAATTAGTAAAACATCACCAATTTATATTAAAAAGTCTTGAGAGAATTGATTGAGTAAAAGTTGCGTATTCTAAAGACTTGATTGATACGTAAATTCCCTGTGGGATCGACTCTGGGCATAATACCCCGGATTATATTTGCAACGCCCGTTTAGTCTTTTATAAGACATAGTTGAGCGTGATCAAATTTTGGCGCCGTTGCCGGGGAATTAACGGTGTTATCAATTGAGTTGGAAGAAATACAAAATTCTGAAATATAGTCAATTTTCTTCAAATTTTCGTTTATACATTGAAAGTTTAACGTTTGCTAACGTGTTGCAGGTGCATGCCTAGAAACTCATCGAGAACTGGTGAAGTAGTTGAAGCCTTATCAGACCCCGAGAAAGTCTTCAAGGCCCTAAACCGGACCAACTGGAAAAGCAAACAACAACCACCAATTAAACAAATTGAACCCGACATGGAAGATCCAAACAACATGAACAATAATGGGGATGATGTGGTAGACCCAGTTGCTCAAATAGGGGCAGAGGCTCCTTTATATGATTAGGCACAACCCACATCTGAGAATTTGGCCACTACGATACTAGTCCCTCAGATACAGGCCGAGTCCTTCATCGAAGACCCCCAGCAACATTTGAAAACTTCCTGTCAATTTGCAAAACACAGAGGCAACCAAACGTCACTTAGGAGGCAATAAAACTGTTGTTGTTTCCATTCTCAGTGACTGGAGCTGCACATACTTGGCTGAACTCACTCCCCATAAATTCCATTACCACATGGGAGGAGTTAGTTAAGAAATTCATGAACAAGTTTCATCCAACTAACAAGACTGACCAACAAATCGATGAAATCTTGAGCTTCAGACAGAAACCAGTTAAAACATTGCAAGAGACATGGGAACGATTTAAGGGGATGCTGGTTATCTGTCCACATCATGGTATTCTAGAGCAGATGTTGGGGAAGCATTTTTATATGGGTTTGGCTGATACTGTTAAAGCAAATGTTGATGCTTCGGCTGGTGGAGCATTCTTGAGCAAAACGTGGAGAGAAAGTCAAATCTTACTTGATAAAATGGCACAGAATTCAGGATGGACAACAAGGAATGCACCCATTACTCCTGTAGTTCANCCATTACTCCTATAGTTCACTCAGTGCCATTTAATCCATCTAATACTATTACAGAGAACGTGGCCACTTTGATAACACAGATGAGTATACTTACTAAGAAGGTGGACGAATCAGGACAAAAGCAGCAGGTACACATCGTAGACACAACCAATGGGGGCTTATGCACATCTTGCATTAGTCAACCACTTGGTAATCACTGGAATACAGAATGTCATCACCCTCCTTATCCAGAAAATATGAATTATGTGTCGAATTATGGAAGCCAGAGACAAGGGGGGCAGAACTGGGGTCAGCAAGTTCAACCATATAGACCACCCCACCAACAGCAGAACAGTGGAAATATGGGTGTCAGGGGACAACAAGGTAATGCAGCACCGTATCAGAGGCCACAAGGTTATAACCATCAGAATCAACAACAAGCATACTACCCTCCTCAGCATCAACAGGGGGGAAAGCAAGAAGATGGGTTTTCCAGGTTAGAAGCTATGATGCAGCAGGTTATTGGGTCAAATGCCAAAATCAGTGAGAGAGTAGATGTACATGATGCAGCTATTAAAAATATTGAAGTACAGTTGGGCCAGATATCTATGGCAGTGAACAATCGTCCTCCTGGAACTTTACCTGCAGATACTCAGGTAAATCCTATGGACCAGGGCCCAAGGCAGCTGATGGCAGTGACTCTCCGCAGTGGCAGAGACTTAAACTTGGAACTGGAGAGAGCTAGTGAAAGCAGGCAGGCTGAGACATTGGTACCCAAGCCGATTGAACTTGATGATTCAACAAACTTGACCAAGGTAACAGTGCAACCTACTGAAGGAGAACCCAGTGCACAGAGTGAGACTAAAAAAGAAGTGGAGATAGCCCAGGAGCCAGTATTTGAGGTGGTGGCTGAGAAAGAAAAGTCCCAAATCACTGGGAAGAAGAGACCACCAGTTCCATTCCCTCAGAGGCTGACCAAATACCAAAAGGATGAACAATACAAAAAGTTCTTGTACATGTTAAAGCAAATACATGTAAATATCCCATTGATTGATGCGTTGAAGGAAATGTCTGGTTACGCTAAAATGATGAAGGACTTGATGTCCAGAAAAGTTGACTTCCAAGATCTGGCTACTGTCACCCTTACTCAGACTTGTAGTGCGGTGGTGAC
>ML438916.1:62536-97398 GCA_005239525.1 Nicotiana knightiana
CATAGCCTTAGACCTTTATCATAATTGTTTACAACACATTGTTAGTAATCGTTAGTTATTATTATTGTCAGTAGAACTAGTAAAACATCACCAATTTATATTCAAAAAGTCTTGAGAGAATTGATTGAGTAAAAGTTGCGTATTCTAAAGACTTGATTGATACGTTAATTCCCTGTGGGATCGACTCTGGGCATAATACCCCGGATTATATTTGCAACACCCGTTTAGTCTTTTATTAGACATAGTTGAGCGTGATCATTGTACATTGTATTTACAGTTCTAGATGCTCATGACAGTTGACTCCAGGTTTTGGGAAAATGTATAATTTGTTCATCTCATTCTGCTATTTTTAAATCTGTTAATTTTGGGAAATTATGACATATATTCATAATATGAAATGGTTGGCTAGCCTAGTTCCATGATAGGCGCCATCACGGCCGGCTTAGGAATTGGGGTCGTGACAAGTTGGTATCAGAGCCTAGGTTACATAGGACTCAACGGTCATGAGCAGGTTTAGTAGAGTCTTGCAGATCGGTACAGAGACATCTGTACTTATCTTCAAGAGGCTGCAGAACCCTTAAGAACAATCTCATATTTTCTTGAATTCTGTCGTGCCATTTGTTGATTCTGGAAATCCCAACTAGACCAACGAGGGGTCGAGTACGTGGTAGAGGTAGGGGCCAGCCCGTGCGGCAGCCAGGGCAGTACCAGTTGATCCCCCTACTGTTCAGGAGAAGATCCTCGCCGCAGATACTCCAGCAGGACAGGCTCAGGAACCGGCAGTGCCTATTGTATTTCGGGTATTCAGGAGACCTTGGCTCAGATCTTGACTGTGTGTACCACCCTTGCTCATGCATTTTCCGCTACTTCTCAGGCCGGGGGAGGCAATCAGACTCCAGTTTCCCGGACACCTGAGCAGGTTACTCAGGGCCATCAGACACCGGGGGCGGTTCCAGCCCAGCCGGTTGCTCCAGTTCAGGACTTCATGGTTCCAACTATACCAGATGATGAGCAACGTAGGCTGGAGAGGTTTAGTAGACTTTAGCCTCCGACATTCAGTGATACTGAGGGCGAGGATGCCTAGGGTTTTCTGGATAAGTGTCAGCGGATGCTTCGTATTGCTGGGATTTTGGAGACCATTAGGGTCTTGTTTGCTACTTTTCAGTTTTCTGGTGCTGCTTTCACTTGGTGGGAGTCTTTTGAGAGGCGTAGGATTGTTGGTTCAGCACCCCTCACCTGGCAGGAGTTTCCACTATCTTCTTGGAGAAGTATGTACCCGAGTCTCACAGGGAGGAGCAACGCAAGCATTTTGAGCAGATGCGTCAGGGGGAGCTATCAGTGACGCAATATGAGATGCGATTTTTGGAGTTGGCTCGTCAAGCCACCGAGTTGGTCCCTACTGATGGGGATTGGATTAGGAGGTTCGTGGATGGCCTCGCTTATCAGCTCCGCCTTTTGATGACTCGGGAGAGAGTATCAGGTGCTACCTTCAAGCAGGTTGTTGATATTGCTCGCGATATTGAGTCGGTTTGCCGCCAGGAGCGGGTAGAGAGGGATGCCAAGAGGCCTCGTAGATTGGGTGGTTCTAGTGGTGCTCCATCCAAGAGGCAGTTTCAGCATGGTAGAGGCCGTTCATTCAGGCCTCCTCGGTCAGGCCGCCCAACCTACAGTGGTGCATCTTCGGGGCATGGTCCTCGCGGTTCTCAGCCAGTCCATTCTTCATTCGGTGTCCTTCCAGCCCAGAGTGCAGCTCGAGAACCATCAGTTCAGGGTTCCTCTATGCATGGTTCTCCTAATGGCCATTCTGGTGCCAGGGGTTCATTTCAGTCTCCGTCTCAAGCTCTAGGGAGTTGTTATGAGTGTGGAGAGTTCGGGCATATGAGGAGGCAGTGTCCTCATCTTTTTGGAGGCCCATCTGAGCCGAGGAGCCAGCCTTCGACTTCAACTCCAGTTATTTCACCACCCACCCAGGAAGCCAGGGGTGGTAGTCAGTCAGCTAGAGGCTGCCCTAGAGGGGGAGGTCGAGCAGGTCGAGGTCAGGCCCGTATGTATGCCTTTCCAGCCAGGCCAGATGTTATGGTCTCCGATGCAGTGATCGCATGTATTGTCTCATTCTGTTGCCGAGATGCTTTGGCTTTATTTGACTCTGGTTCTAGATATTCCTATGTTTCTTCATATTTTGCCCATTTCCTGGATATGCACCATGAGTCTTTAGTTAAATCTGTTCATGTGTCGACTCCGGTGGGCGATACTATTGTTGTGGACCATGTGTATCGGTCGTATGTGATATCTATTTGGGGTCTGGAGACCCGAGTGGACCTACTGTTGCTCAGTATGGTCGATTTTGATGTGATATTGGACATGGACTGGTTATTTCCGTGCCATGCTGTTCTTGATTGTCACGCTAAGACCGTGACCTTAGCTATGTCAGGATGTCCGAGGGTTGAGTGGAGAGGTTGTTCTGATTATGTGCCTAGCAGGGTGATTTCCTACCTGAAGGCTCATCATATGGTTGAGAAGGGGTGTTTATCGTATCTGGATTTTGTGAGGGATCTCAGTGGTGAGACTCCCACTATTGATTCGGTTCCTGTGGTCCGTGACTTTCTGGATGTGTTTCCTGTAGACCTGTTAGGCATGCCACCTGACAGGGACATTGATTTTGGTATTGACCTGGTGCCAGGCACTCAACCTATTTCTATTCCACCTTATCGTATGGCACCAGCGGAGCTAAAGGAATTAAAGGAGCAGCTACAGGAACTCATCGATAAGGGGTTCATTCGGCCTAATGTGTCACCTTGGGGTGCACCGATGTTGTTTATAAAGAAGAAGGATGGTTTAATGCGTATGTGTATTGATTATCAGCAAATGAACAGAGTTATGGTGAAGAACCGGTATCCCTTGCCTTGTATAGATGACTTGTTTGATCAGTTGCAATGTGCCAGGGTATTTTCCAAGATTGACTTGCGTTCTGGCTATCATCAGTTGAAGATTCGGGGGCCAGACATTCCGAAGACTGATTTCAAGACTAGATATGGTCATTATGAATTTCTGGTTATGTCTTTCGGGCTGACCAATGCCCCAGTAGCCTTTATGCACTTGATGCACAGTGTATTCCGACCTTATCTGGATTCTTTCATCATCGTGTTTATTGACAATATCTTGGTGTATTCCCAATCTCGGGAGGATCATGAGCAGCATTTGAGAGTTGTGCTTCAGACCTTGAGAGAGAAGAGATTGTATGCAAAATTTTTGAAGTGTCAGCTCTGGCTTGCTTCAGTAGCATTCATGGGGCATGTGGTGTCCTGTGAGGGTATTCAAGTTGATCCGAAGAAGGTAGAGGCGGTGCAGAGCTAGCCTAGACCATTATCAGCTACCGAGATTCGCAATTTACTTAATTTGGCAGGGTACTATCGCCATTTCATAGAGGGATTTTCATCTATTGCAGCACCTATGAACAGATTGACCTAGAAGGGTGCTCAGTTCAGGTGGACTGAGGAGGGTGAGGAAGCTTTCAGAAGCTCAAGTTAGCTTTGACTACAACTTCGGTATTGGTTTTGCCTACGGGTTCAGGTTCTTATACAGTTTACTGTGATGCCTCGAGAGTTGGCCTTGGAGCGGTTTTGATGCAGGATGGTAGGGTGATTGTCTACACGTCCAGACAGTTGAAGGTGCACGAGAAGAATTATCCAGTGCACGATCTTGAGCTTGCAGCTATTGTCTATGCCTTGAAGATTTGGCGTCATTATTTATATGGAGTGCATTGTGAGATTTTCACTGATAACTGTAGTTTGCAACATCTGCTTAAGCAGAAGGATCTGAATTTGCGTTAGAGGAGATGGTTGGAGCTTCTCAAGGATTATGACCTCACTATTTTATATCATCCGGGGAAGGCCTATGTAGTGGCCGATGCCCTGAGTCGTAAAGCGGAGAGTTTGGGGAGTCTAGCCTACCTTCCAGTAGCAGAGAGACCTTTAGCACTTGATGTTCAGGATTTAGCGGGCAGTTGGTGAGATCGGATCTATCAGATCCCCTGCGGGTATTGGCTTGTGTAGCCTCAAGGTCTTCTATTTATCATCATATTAGAGCACGCCAATATGATGATCCACACTTGCTCGTTCTTCAGGACAGGGTCCATCACGGTGATGCCATGGATGTGGTTATTGGTGATAATGGGGTCATGAGGATGAAGGGCCGGATTTTCGTGCCCAATGTGGATGGACTTCGAGATTTGATTCTAGCTGAGTCCCATAGTTCGCGGTATTCCATCCATCCGGGTGCCGCAAAGATGTATCAGGATCTGAGACAACATTATTGGTGGAGGCGGATGAAGAGAGATATTCTTGAGTTTGTGGCTCGGTGTCTCAACTGTTAGCAGGTCAAGTATGAGCACCAGAGACCAGGTGAATTGCTTCAGAGATTAGATATTCCGGAGTGGAAGTGGGAGCAAATCCCCATGGACTTCGTAGTTAGGCTCCCGCGGACTTCGAGGAGGTTTGATGCTATATGGGTTATTGTGGATCGGCTGACCAAGTTCGCGTATTTCATTCATGTTGGTACTAATTATTCTTCGGAGCGGTTAGCTGAGATCTACATCAGGGAGATCGTCCGATTGCATGGGGTTCCAGTTTCTATCATTTCTGATAGAGGTACTTAGTTCACATCTCAGTTTTGGAGGGCCATGCAGAAGGAATTAGGGGCTCAGGTTGAGTTGAGCACAGCGTTTCATCCTCAGACCAACGGGCAGTCGGAGCGTACTATTCAGATTTTGGAGGTTATGTTGCGTGCATGTGTCATTGATTTTGGGGGTTCATGAGACTAGTTTATGCCACTCATGGAGTTTGCTTATAATAATAGTTATCAGTCGAGTATCCAGATGGCTCTGTATGAGGCTTTATATGGTAGGAGGTGCAGATCTCCAGTTGGTTGGTTTGAGGCGGGCGAGGCTAGGCTATTAGGCACATACTTGATTCAGGATGCGTTGGGCAAGGTGAAATTGATTCAGGAGCGGCTTCGTACGGCGCAGTCTAGGAAGAAGAGTTATACGGACCGGAAGGTCCCAAATGTGTCTTTCATGGTTGGGGAGAAGGTACTGCTGAAGGTGTCACCCATGAAGGGTGTTATGAGATTCAGGAAGAGGGGAAAGTTGAGTCCCCATTTTATTGGGCCTTTTGAGGTGCTTCAGAGGATTGGGGAGGTGTCTTATAGGCTTTCCATGCCTCCCAGCTTATCGAGTATTCATCCGGTGTTCCATGTTTCGATGCTCCGGAAGTATGTTAGTGACCCGTCTCATGTTTTGGACTTCACCACGTTTCAGCTCGAGGGTGATATGTCATATGAGGTAGAGCCAGTGGCTATTTTGGGTCGTCAGGTCAGAAAGATGAGGTCTAAGGATATAGCTTCAGTGAAGGTTCAGTGGAGAGGACAACTGGTGGAGGATGCCACCTGGGAGCGGAGCGGATATCTTCACTTATTCGAGACTCCAGGTATGTTTCTAGACCCGTTTGAGGACGAACGTTTGTTTAAGAGGGGGAAGATGTAATGACCTAGCCAGTCGTTCCGTGAGATTAGCCCCGTTTACCCCATTTCTTCTTTATCATATGTTTCTTAGCCTTTTTGTGTTGTGTTGGGTCGGTTGGTTTGGGTTCGGAGTGGTCGTGGTGAGAACAGAGACACTTAGTCTCTTAAAGTAGCCTTATAGTTGAAAAAGTCAACTGGGAGTTGTCTTATTTGTAAAAGACCTCGGAATGGGGACTTTATGGATCGAACAGCTTCGTTAGGTGATTTGGGACTTAGGAATTTATTTGGAATGAAGTTTTGATGTCCGGTGTAGAATTAGGCTTGAATTGGCGAAAGTTAGCTTTTTGGCGATTCCGGCCGGCAGGGAAAAATAGGCTATGGGGGTCGGAATGGAATTTCGACAGTTGGAGCAGATTCGTAATGTCATTTTGGATATGTGTGCAAATTTTCAGGTCAATCGAATGTGTTTTGGTTGGTTTCGGCGTCATTGACGAAATTTAGAAGTTTCAAAGTTCATATGCTTGAATTTTATGTGATTTTAGTGTTTTTGCATTGTTTTTGGTGTTTCGAAGACTCGACTAAGTTCAAATGAGGTTATGGGATGTGTTGGTATGTTTGGTTGGGCCCCGAGGGGCTCGGGATTGATTTCGGATGGTAAACGGAGGGTTGGACTTAGAAATTTGCAGCAAAATTGATGCTGGTGTCTTTTTGCTGGTGTGGCCGCACCTGGGGATGGGGAGCCGCAGGTGCGAAGATCATTTCGCAGGTGCGAGAAGAGGCCAGCCTGGAGCAGTCCGCAGGTGTGAGGCATGGGCTGCACCTGCGAAGCCGCAGGTGCGAGTATTGGACTGTTAGTGGATTTTCGCAGGTGCGCACCTGGGACCCCAGGTGCGCGGTCCGCGGGTGCGAAATATGGTCCGCAGGTGCGGATTAACTGGACAAAAAGTATAAATAAGTGCCTCTCCGAAATTTTGGGCATTTCTTCCATTTTTGCATGCGGGTTGAGCTAGTTTGAGAGCAAATTGAAGGAGGAATTCGAGAGTCTTCACTGGAGGTAAGTTTCCGGGATTAAAAACTCGTTTCTATGTTATTTTGTGACGGATTGGGCTTGGGATTTGAGGAATTAAAGTAGGAAAGTTGGGAAAAATGGGAGGAAAATTTGAAAAATTCTTTTGGTCTTTTGAGGGGGCAATTAAGGTCGGATTTTGGTAAATTTGGTATGTATAGAATCGTGGGAGGATGAGGATTCTAGTGATGTAAATTTTATAGAATTTCGAGACGTGGGCTCGGGGTTTAGATTTGGTCGAATTTCGAGAATTGCGTTAAAATTTATATTTTTCGATTGGGTTTTGTTCCCTTAGCATATATTGATGATGTTAATCTGATTTTGATTACATTCGGAGCATTAGGGAGCCAATTCGAGGGGCAAGCGCATCGCGGAATAGCTTTTGGGTTGTTTTGAGGTAAGAACGAATGTAACTCTAAACCTGAGGGTATGATACCCCGTTATTTGATATTGTTTTGGTAAATGAGGTGACGCACATGCTAGGCGACGAGTGTGGGGGCGTGCACCGATAGGGATTGTGACTTGGTCCGTCCCGTAGCGACTATGTAGCCGCATATTCAATTTAAAATCCTGCGATATCCTGTATTTCAGAAGTTTGTACTTGTTTATGGGCTGTGAGCCATGTTTGGGGCCTTGTGCTGACCTGTTTAGACCCTCAGGGGTATTTTTCATGTTTCGGGTCTTGTGCTGACCTGTTTAGATCCTCAGAGGTACTTTTACACTATTCTACCACTATACTGATAGAACATCTGTGAACTCAGTCATGTTTACCACTTGTTGTTATTTTCACTGTTATCACACTGTTTTATAACTCTGAGAAGTATTTTGGGCTGAGTCCAGTGAGTTGAGATGAATTGCCCGAGTGGCTTGTGAGGATGACTGAGTTAGGCCGAGAGCCGAGTGTGTAAGGATAGTTAAGGATCGGGCTGCGCGCCGCAACAATATATATATATATATATATATATATATGTTCAGGCCGAGAGCCGAGTATGTGAGGATAGTTATGGGTCGGGCTGCACGCCGCAACAATATATATGTTATATATTACATATGGGTTGGGATGCACGCCGCAACAATATATAACATATATATTGTTGCGGCGTGCAGCCCGACCCATAACTATCCTCACATGCACGCTGTAGCAATGTACATATTGGATGGGGCTGTATGCCGCAACAGATATAGCGTTGGGCTGAAGGAGCCCTTCCAGGAGTCTGTACACCCCCAGTGAGCGTAGTCGACTATTATATGGATCGGGCTGCACACCGCAGCGTATGTTATAAGGATCGGGCTACATGCTGCAGCAATATATATATATATATATACGGGTCGCCCGCCGCAGCAGTTGTGTGTATTCATGGTACTTGTTGAGTACAAGTGTTTAGTGTGAGCATGAGATACTGATAGTGGAGTCACGAGTGACTGAGAGGCTTGCACGAGAGGCTTTATTGTGAGTGGTACTATGCCTGAGGGGCTTATATTTTATGAAATTGTTGTTTTCACTCTTCTTTACACTGAGCCTCTGATGATAAATGTTTTTATACGAGATTTTTAAATAGAAACTGGATAGAGAAACATCATTAGCAATCAGGGAATCATATTAATACATGGCAAGAGAGTATGACAGTAAAGTCATGATGCTGAGCAATGATTAGACTGGTTGATTATCTATGTTAGTGTTTCTAGCCAAAAAAAAAATTTTTTTTTNACACTAGTGTTATCACAAAAAATAGGAATGCATCCCACATCTATACCGAAGTCCATGAGTTGTTTCTTGATCCATAGCAACTGAGCACAACAAGAGACTGCAGCCACATATTCAGCCTCAACAGTAGACAAGGCTACTGAATTTTGTTTCTTGGTAGCCCAAGACACAAGGCATGAGCCCAGAAAGTGAGTCATACCTGAAGTACTTTTTCTNTAATATCAGGTCTGCTGGCTGTGAGATATAATAGATACCCAATCAGGTATAGATTCTGATCAACGGATGAACCAGGTTCATCCACATCCAATTTTGTAGTTGTGGCTATGGGAGTGTCTATTTCCTTTGAGTCTTCCATTTTAAACTTCTTGAGCAATTCTTTCACGTACATTTGTTGGTGGATCATTGTTCCATTTGGGTATTGCTTAATTTGCAAGCCTAAGAAAAAGTTTAGCTCACCCATCATACTCATCTCAAACTCACTNTTAACATACTTTTGTTGGTGGATCATTGTTCCATTTGAGTTTTGCTTGATTTTCAAGCCTAGAAAGAAGTTTAGCTCACCCATCATACTCATCTCAAACTCACTCCCCATAAGCATAGCAAATTCCTTGCTCAATTTTTCAGAAGTCTCCCAAATATAATATCATCCACGTATATTTGCACAACCAGGAGATCCTTACCCTTTTCCTTTAAGAACAAGGTACTGTCAATTTTGCTTATATTTTTTCAGTTGTTATCAAATGTTAGGCTTACCTAGTCGTAGAGACTAGGTGCCATCACGATATCCTACATATGAAAATTAGGGTCATGACAGAATCAACTCAGGCCAGAAAAGTCATGCACCTATGGACGACTCAATCAAGCAATTATATAAAAGCGAAGCAACCAGAATTCGATGCAGTACACGGAGGAGAAGATTTTGTAATAAAAAGGCACCATACTCATTCTTGGAAAGAAACATTAATGATTATTCTAATGATCGATTCCTTTAGGTTGCTAATCTCTCAAGATTGATGCCAATCAAAGATCCCAAACGGCTTACTACTCAGACTATATATTTTCTAAGATCAAGACGAAGAATATATACTTTTATCTGACCAACTTCAAGCTCTTTATCCTAGTCTTAAGAAATATTATAGTTCAGTCTGATTTACTGTGTAATAGAATAAGAGAAGAGAGAATCATTGGTGAAGCATTCAAAAAGAATCTAGAGTTAAAATATAGCATAAGAGGGGTAGGAAACTCATAAATAAGGTGTTCTAAAAAACAACAGGGAGCATAAAAGAGAGAACCATCTTGCAACTCAAAGGGACTGGATCAGGATTCACATTAAATCCAAATCATTATAAAAATATCGATGTGTCATTAATTTCTCTTTATTTTTAATTCTGCACTTTGATACATATCGGATGAACATGCTTAGCGAGAATAATTTTCAAGTCAACATCATAACATTTGAGTGCTTTAAAGGAATCACGATTAAGAAGGCCATATTATCAATTTAGCTATTTAGATAGTCTTATAAAGCTAAGGGTATTTTAGTTATTTAGCCTAAATAGCACTCTAGTATAAATAGTCTCTTCCTCTCATTTTGAACGAGAGATTTTCATGATGGATTGATTGATAAACAAAGACCAAACCTTGAGAGGTTTAGGGTATCTTTTATTTTTCTTAATTTACCATGTTTTTAGATTTTCTATGTTACATTTATCATGTATAAGTTCATGTTCATACTCTTGGATTATCTCTTGTAGTTGAATGTTAATTCATTGTTCTAGTTGATATATCTTATAGGGGCGTTGGATTACATTCTTTATTTAGCTTAATCCGTATTTCTTATTAGTGTTCTTCCTTGATTAGTGTCTATCATAGTAAATTCAAAGTTTAACTAGTTCATAATTAGATTATTGTCTTTATCTATTTTAAACCCTAATCTTCTATCTTTTTAATTCTCTTCATTTTTTGCGTTTTGATTATCATCTAATGTGAAAACCAAAAAAAAAACGAAAATTCTAAAAACAGAAAGGTTATTCTAAAAATCGAAATTGTATGTGTTCTTCTCCTGTTTGTTCACGAAATATCGAATTTTTGATCTCTCTGTCAAATTTTATGTTCGAAAATTTTTGAATCCACTGAAAATTCACTGATATCAATTGAAATCTTTGGTTACACTGGGTTAAACATGAATTCCATTCCGAGAAACTCCATTGTCGGCTGTTGGAGAAGCTAGGTTTTTGTCGAATCTGAAAATTCTAGGTTTGATTTCGTTTGGGTGTTCGAAAATCTTGTTGGAAACGAATTTGTGGATATGAATTTGAAGTTAGGGCTCTATTGGAAGTTGATTTGCTAGGGTTTGGTCAAAAATTTGGAAGTCTGTTCGAAGACGTCGATTGGGCTTTTGAATTTTGGGGTTATTTGTTCAAAATTAGCTATTGGTGTTTGATTCTTAAGCTATTTGAAGTTGAATCTACATATTGGCATCGATTTAAAATTGATCCGATAGGTTTTCTTTCGGAATTTCTGAACTCAGTTCTTCGGAGAAGACGACGACATGGGCTCCATTGATTTCGTGAATATTTTAACGAATTCGTTTATGAGGATTGTTCTTTGTGTCGAATCGAGCTCGTATATCAAATTCGAACTCGTTTTATGAAGATCTGATCTCACACAAGATCGAGGCAGTAAAAGAACACTAGTTGCAAATTTGAAGAACTTCGCGGACTGATTCGAATCTGTTCGAGCAGCTGGTATACCGAAAAGGAACACTTGCAGAGCTGATTCGAGTTGATTTTAGGTTGAAAAATTGAGGGTCCACTGATGAAGATTTGGGTGAGAATCGGATCGAAGCTCTGAGGCAAGGTTTCGACAACAATTGCAGTTGTGTTCTTCATTTGCTAGGGGTCGTTTGCAACTGATTCGGGGCCTCGAACTTCAATTCATCTTCATGCACATGTTTGGTACTTCTAAGCTCGATTAACTTTATTTGAATTTGTGAAGGAATTGAGGTTGAGTATTGAAATTGAACACTGAACTTCATCCTTTCTTTGGAATTTCTGAGTTTGTGTTCATTTTGTTGAGAGAAGTGAGGGAGAGAAAAGTGACAACTCTAGAGTGGAAAAAGGAGAGAAAATGTGGAGTGAAGTGAGTGAGTTGTCACAATAAAAGAGTAAAGATCTTGAAAAGGCTTTGTCTACTTCTATGGAGGAAGAAGTGAAAAATACACAACGGTATAATATATTTTACACTAGATGTTTGATTTTGGATAGGATGTGCACTTTGGTAGTTGATGGAGCAAGTTGTGACAATTTGGTGAGTGCTACCTTAGTGAAAGAGTTAAAGTTGGAAACTTTCAATCATCCTAAACCTTGTAAGTTGAAATGGTTGAATGCTTGTGGCGAACATAAAGTGAACCAAGTAGTGAAGATTCTTCATGATTGGGGATTACAAGGATGAAGTAATTTGTGGGGTTGTGCCATTACATGCTTTCCATATCATTCTTGGGGACCTTAGTTATATGATAGAGATGTTTTGCATCAAGGAAGGAAGAATCACTATTCTCTTAAGTGGAAAGGAAAGTTGGTGACACTTGAACCATTGGAACCAAGTGAAGTCTTAAAAGAGCAAATGAGTTAGCGAACATCCTTGAAAAATGCAAAGAGAAAAAGCAAGGATGAGAGACAAAGAAAGAGAGAAGTGAGGGAGAGAAAAGTGATAACTCTAAAGTGAAAAAAGGAGAGGAAATATGGAGTGAGGTGATTGAGTTGTCACAAGAAAAGAGTAAAGAACTTGAAAAGAAAATGAGAGAAAAGAAAGTGGAAAACAAAAAGAGAGTGAGGATTTTCCTTATTCTAATGCCATTGACCTTTCCGCTTTCTCTAGTTGTTTTATATCATGTGTAGGGACTTTTGGAAAGGAGCCATCAAGTGAAGTTCCTTCTACTTTGAAGAGCTTGGAAGAAGATCAAGCTACCTTTTCAGGAGAACTTTTGAAATTAAATGAGAAAGTGCAAGGTAAAGAAAATACTTTAGACGAGCTTCAAGGTAAAATAACTTATCCGTATACTCTTGCTAGTTTAGTTGATTGTGGTGACACTTTGAGTTTGGAAGATAGCTATGACATTGATAAGTTTGATATTTCTTTATCTCGTGATGAGAAAAATAATTGTGCTTTGCAACTAGGTAAGAGTTCTTGTGCATTATTGGACAATCCTAGTTCTTTATTTAATGACTCTTTATCTAGTGATGATGTTGAGACTTATGATAGACCATCTTTATGGGATGGTGAATGTGATGATTCTTTTGACTCTATTTAACTTTTTTGGACGAAAGTTTTGAACTTTATGAAAAAATGAGTCAAGAAGAATGTGTTGATGAATTCTTTGATTCTATTTCCATTCCTTTGGAAGAAAGATTCAATTTTTATGATGAAATAGAAAACTTTGAATATGGTGATTTGGTTGAGAGTAAAAATGGAAGTAAAGTGTTTGATGCTGGCAAGTGTATTAATTGATTTACTTATCTTAATTCTACTTTTGAAAGAAAATTCTCGTTAGATTTTACTAATGCTTCTTTGAGAAAAGGTATGAATGTTTATTTTGTTGTTTTGAATGATCATTGTGAGTAAAAAGAACCTACCATTATTGATTATTTTGTGAAGATTCAACAAGAGAACGTTTCTAAGAGTAAGAAAAGTCTTAACCTAACACTTCGACATATTATTTGTCACGAGCGTTTTCTCTTGCCCAAAAGAAAAATTGGTATGTACATTTGGCTCATGCTTATCTTGTATTTATTTAAGGCCATTGAGGTAAAGATGCATTACTTTGAGTATTTTGACATTCTTTGTAAGATGATTCATGATAAACTTGGCCTATTTCTTAAGTTTCCATGGGAAGTTGTTGTTAGGAAGTATGTGTATACTCGGGGATTAAAGTTTGTTTGATCCCGAAGTTGTTTCTTGTTGTGGTAAAGTGTATTTTTTGGACTGAAGAGTATGATTTATATTGCTTCTTATGACACATGGTTATACCGTGAAAGTGTGCACTTTGTTGAGAATTTTATAAGATTGTGATTTTGTTGGAGGCATGAAACTTTACTCTCTCTTGATTCTTGTCATGAATATTATTTTCCTTATAGTCAAATTTGTGTCATTTTGTGTTGAAGATGTATTCTTTCTAGATTATGACACTTGGCTATCATAAGAATGTTACTTATAAGTGCAAGATTGAGAACTTTGATCTTTTAGCTTGGATATACTATGCTTTGATTATGATTGGCTTGATATTTATATTGGCCCCATTTTTGGTTTTACAAGGTCCAAATTCGAGGACGAATTTCTTTCAAGGGGGAGAGGATGATACATGCCGGATGAGCACGTTTAGCGAGGATAATTTTCAAGTCAACATTATAGCATTGGAGTGCTTTAAATGAGTCAAGATTAAGAAGGCTTATATTACATCCTTATATACATCCTAGACACAAGTTCAATTTGTGGCTAGCCATACAAAGGAGATTACCAACAGTTGATCGATTGCAGAAAATTGGTATTCAAGTATCTCAAGTATGTGTATTCGGTGGTCAGGAAGATGAGGTGTTTGAACATTTATTCTTTGAGTGCTCATACACAAGCACTATCTGGAAGAAATTTCTAAGCTGGTTGGGAATTCAAAGACAAATACAAACATGGGAAGAGGAGCTACACTGGGTGGTAAATCATGCTAGGAAGAAGAAAGGGATTGGCAATGTTATTGTAGCAGTATTTGGCATGATGATGTACAGTTTATGGAGAGATAGGAATCTGATCATATTTCAAAATGGAAGTACTGCAGCACAACACATATGCCGTGAGATCACAACATATGTTCATATTAAAAGTCATATACACAGTAGCTGGAAGGAACACATGGAAGCTTTGAATAGATATCCATAGTTAGATTTCTTCTGTAATTCTGTCCTCGTGTTTTTCATGTTTCTAGTATGTTTCTGATTTTATGATAGTAGAATACATGTATAGGATGTGAGAGATACATAGGGAGACATCCATGATGTTGAAGTCAGTTAGTCCAAAGAGAGTTAAGGAACTGGTCAGCAGTTCCTATTATGTACAAAACAATTTCTGATAAATGAAAATGTTAGTTTATCGAAAAAAAATAAGAAGGCCATACTAACAATTTAGGCTACTCTTATAAACCTAAGGGTATTTTAGTTATTTAGCCTAAATAACACTCTAGTATAAATTCTCATTTTGAAGGGGAGCTTTTTATGATGGATTGATTGATAAACAAAGACCAAACCTTGAGAGGTTTAGGGTATCTTTTATTTTTCTTTATTTACCATGTTTTTAGATTGTCTATGTTTGGTTTATCATGTATGAGTTCATGTTCATACTCTTGGATTATCTCTTGTATTTGAATGTTAATTCATTGTTGTAGTTGATATATCTTCTAGGGGCTTTGGATTTCATTCTTTACTTAGCTTAATCTGTATTTCTTATTTGTGTTCTTCCTTGATTAGTGTTTATCATAATAAATTTAAGGGGTCTAACTAGTTCATAGTTAGGTTCTTGTCTTTCTCTATTTTAAACCCTAATCTTCTATCTTTTTTATTCCGCGCATTTTTGAACTATTCGTGTTCTCGATACAATTCTGTATCACACTTGCTATCTGACTATACTCTTTCCCTAAAGTTTAATCGACGAATTGATAACCTAGTCGACTAAAATTCAGAAAATTAATAAGCGCTACAACTCCTCCCCCACATACTTTCACTACACTATCCAAAATAGACAAAACCTAACAAGATAAAAAAAAGGAAAAATAACATTGCGTCATGCTCATATGTCGCACTTTTAACATCAAAACTTTGTATTATTAGCTATTTTTACAAAAAAAAAATCCTAATTAGTTTTCGTTTATGTTGCTTCCTCTATGCTTCTTTTGATTTGCCTTTCTCTTTCCTTTAGCCACTCATATAAAAGGAAATATTCCTCCCCAAAATAAAATCAACTCCGTTCCCAATTTATCAGATCTTATCCAAACTAACTCAACTAATTAAGGCCATCTCCGATCCTCCTCTATTTTCTCATAATGGGGGCAATTTTGTCATAATGAAGCTCCAACCTTTTCTCATTTTTGCCCCTAAATGGGGGATGAATAGTGTTCCCTCAAATATGGAGCTACACTATTCATCTCTCTCATTACTATTCATGCATATTTTATTAGTTTATCTCTTTATATATACTTAATTATATTTATGTAATATCTTTATAATATTAAATTTTACATTTTAACTTTGGCGTAGAATAAATAATTTTCGTGCATTTATTATTTTTATGTAAAATGGTAAGTTTATTTTTGTATAAATTATAATTGTACGAAAAATATGTAATCATCTCAAAAAATAAATGGTACAAATATAAAATATTAGATGTTGCTAAAATTAAAAGGTGCGAGTATAAAAATATTAGATGTTGCTAAAATTGAAAATACATTAAATGAAAATACATTAAAGTTGAAAATACATTAAATTAAATACATAAAAATTGAAACTACAGTAAATAGAATAATAACTTAGTAGGGAGGTATGTCGTTTCCATATACACCAAAATCATTATAGTATTTGGCAAAAAGAAGTGCTGATATAATGACTACATGTATTATACTGCACAACATAATAATCCAGAATGAGCGTGATCTTAATGCACAAATTCAAGATGATTTGGAAGGTCCACCTCCAACAGTAGAAATGCTAGTAGATGAAAATCAATAATTTCAAGAATTTTTAGCTCGACATAGAAGAATTAAGGATAAAGATGCTCATTTTGCACTTCGTAATGCATTAATAGATCATTTATAGGAGAATACTAGAGGTTGAAGTTGAATATTCATGTAGTATTTCGAATGAATTTTATCGTTATGTAATATGTATTTAATTAATCTTGTATCACAATGATTTTACTTTTATTTGAATTATTAGTTAATCTATAATAATTGCTTACAAATTATATTATTTAAAATTTTATGGAATAATTTTAATGGAAATTATAAATTCATAAAAATAAAAGATGGAACTTGTTTAATGGAATTTAAAAAATAAAATTTAAATAAAAGATAATAATATAATATATAAAAGAGAAGAATATAAAAAACGAATATTCTCTTTTGGGGGAAAAATTGGGAAATGATTGGAGTAAGTTGTCCCCAAAATGGAAAAATGGATAAAGATTGCAGATGGCCTAAGCAAGAATAAGGTTGTATTGTCATCTGGGCCCGGGCCTAAAATAGGCCGGGCCAAACGGTCCCGGGCTCTAGCGGGCCAGTCCCAAGCAGTCCCGGGCAAAACGGTCCTAGTGGGTGTGCCGGTCCATATGGGCCTAAGCCTATACAACTTCAAACTCTACTTCAACAACCTCTTGCCGAAGATCATCAACCACACTCGACTCACGACCTTATTCTCAAATTTTGGGCCTCTTTTACTGATGCTCTTTCAGAACTCACAACTTTTCCCCGCTCCAAAGGGCTTGTAACAACCCGGTCTGTCGTTACGTAGAACTTGCATTTTTATTGCTTTCATTGACTTGTCATGGATTGGTTATTCTATTATTGATGTGTTAGAGTCGATAGGCTTGAAATCGGAATGGTTAAATGAGAATTCAGTAACTTAGTCTTTAAGGATAGCCTTATAATGAGAAAAGTCAACTGAGAGTTGACTTATTGGGAAACGACCCCGGAATGCAGATTTTATGGCTCGGACAGCTTCGTTAGCTGATTTGGGGCTTAGGAGTGTGTTCGAAATATTTTTGTGATGTCCGGTGTAGAATTAGGCTTGAATTGGCGAAAGTTAGTTTTTGGCGATTTTCGGTTTGCAGTGGAAAATAGGCTATCGGGATCGGAACTGAATTTCGACAGTTAGAACAGGTTTGTAAATTCATTTTGGATATGTCTGCAAAATTTCAGGTCAATCGAAGTTGTTTTTTGTAGTTTCGGCATCGTCGGTGAAATTTAGAAAATTCAAAGTTCATAGGCTTAAATTCGATGTGTTTTTGGGTTTTTGATGTTGTGTTTGATGTTTTGAAGGCTCGACTAAGTTTGAATGATCATATATGATGTGTTGGTATGTTTGGTTTGGGTTCCGAGGGGCTCGGGATGGTTTCGGATTGTTAACGGGGAGTTTGGAATGGTTTTGATATTTCTGATGTTGCTGTTACTGGTGTTTTCGCACCTGCGGATGGGGAGCCGCAGGTGCGGTTCCGCAGGAGCGGACGTGGCACCGAAGATGCGGAAGTTTGGATGAGCAAGAGGATTCTGCAGGTGCGAGTAAATTGCTGCACCTGCAAGGCCGCAGGTGCGGGAGGTCGATCGCAGCTGCGATAGTTAGGGTACTTGGGATTTCCCGCAGGTGCGCATCTGGGATCCGCAGGTGCGGTTCCGCAGGTGCGAGTAAGTGGTCGCAGGTGCGGACCAACTGGACAGAAGGTATAAAAGCGTGCCATCGCGAATTTTAGCCATTTTTCTCCATATTTTATCGGGGTTTGAAGCTGAGAGGATTCACTAGTTCTTCATTGAGGCAAGGTTTTTGGACTCTAAACTCGATTATATGTGATTAAAGGTCGGATTTATGGTGGAAAATTAGGAAAAAATCACTGTAAATTAGGTAATTAGGGATTGGGATTAAGAGTTTAAAATGGGGATTTGAGGGGTCATTCGGACTCCGAATTTGGTGTTCTTTATATGTACGGACTCGTGAGATGATGAAGAACAGTTTGGTATAAACATTTTTGAGTTTCGGGACGTGGGCCCGGGGGTCGGGTCAGACCAATTTCGGGATTTTTGAGTATTTTTGATACATTTCGATTGGGATTAGTTCCTTAGCATATTATAATGATATACATATGATTGTTGGTAGATTTGAAGCACTCGGAGGCCGAATTTATAGGTAAGGGCACTGCAGAGTAGTGTATTAGGCAGTTTTGAGGTAAGTAACGCTTCAAAACTTGGAACTGAGGGTTCAAAAGCCCAAACTATTTGATATTTGATGTTAATTAAGGTGACGCACTTACCAAGTGACGGGCATGCAGGCGTTTACCGAATATTTGTAGCCTGGATCATCCCATGGCACTATCTAACGGTTATCTCATGTTGATATTTGTATTGTGAAGGGGTATTTACCTTGAGCGAAATAGAAATCATGCTAAGTATAATGTTAAGGCGTCACGCCGATGTGTTTAGACCGGAATGGTCGATTATTGCTTTCTCTATCTGTGATTATTGCTTTCATGTACTCAGTCCTGTTATAGTATATGTTTCATGCCTCAGTCTCGTAAGTTGCTAGTTTATTCTATATTATCATTGGTTTGGGTTGATTTTCATATGTTAGAGCATTGTAAGTGAGACTGGAAGGTACTGACCGAGTGAGGCTTGGAGCCTGGTTTTGAGACAGTAATGAGGTCGGACTGCACACTGCAGTGAACCTGGAATCATGCCTTCGTTGGCTTGGTATAGCGCTTGGGCTGAAAGGAGCCCCTCCGAAGTCTTTACACCCCTAGTGAGCGCACATATATTGAGGGATGGATTTCCCTGGACATGGATTTGTCCGAGCATTATGTTCCGGAGATGGATCTTCTCCGTGGGGGCTGGATCGGCCTTTTTCCTCAGTACATGGTGACTGTGTCACTTGTGTTTATGTAATATCTGGGATGGACTTCCTTGGGCCGGGAGGCCGTATTCTAGTACTGAGTGGACCACCTTATGAGAGCTTGATTAATGAGTACACATCATTCTTAATTCTGTATGAATTCATGCTAGTATGCAGAGTTACAGACATATATTGATGCATCGTGTTTATTTCCTGATATATTAGTGTCATGTCCAAGTTATATACTGTTGTTTGAATTATCGGAGGTTTAGTCCTTCACTACCTCTCAGCCCGTAATTTAGTTTCGTTACTACTGAGTTGGTGTACTCACGTTACCCCCTGCACCTTGTGTGTAGATCCAGGTACAGCAAAATTCAGCTCTTGTCAGTGAGTAGCAGCAGTTTCATCAGAGTTGACGAGGTAGCAGCTGGCGACCGTGATCTCGTCTTCTCTTTCCTTTCTACCTGTCGTATTTATTTTCAGACTATGTTAGTCATTTATTTTTTGTTGTATTAAGTACTAGAAGCTCATGACTCTGTGACACTGGATTCGGGATTTGTAGGAGTTGGGTTTTGATTTTTATAAACCTGTTTTCAAATTCAAACTTACTATTATTATTGATTTTAGACTTATTAAGAAGGATATTACATGGGTAATTATATTTAGTAGATAAAATGGGTGGCTTGCCTGGTTCCACGACATGCGCCATCAGGACTCTAGAAATGGGCCGTGACAAGTTGGTATCATAGCACTAGGTTAAATAGGTCTCACTAGTCATGAGCAGGTTTAGTAGAGTCTTGCTGATTGGTACGGAGAAGTCTGTACTTATCTTCGAGAGGCTGAAGAACCTTTAGAAAAAATCTCACATTCTTGATTTCTTGTTGTGCGAATCCATTGATTCAACCGGAAGCGTAATTCTTTGAACTCCTTTCATGTATTCATACGTGCACTTGAGCGCTCGATATTAGCTGTGTACCAATGGTTTGTCACTTCCATGAATGAGATGTGATTTTAGCATGCTTGGGGTCAGTCTGGAGGATTTGAGGCCGGATTTTTGTCTGTATCTTGAGTGCCGTGAATTTTATTTGTGTGGGCATATGTATTGGGGACTTATATGTCCGTTGGTGTCCTTATTGATGGAACTTTGGACTAGATGACCATGTGGTGAGTGATTGATAGTTAGATTTGTTCAGGTTGTTTGATTGTGGCAAGAATGGACTAGCGGTAAATGTGGCAAGAACCATTAAGTATTTGACGTCTATATTGAGTTAGGATATGGCTTCGAGTTGTGAGTGTATTGAAGGACCTCTCGTGTGGCTTAGTTATGGAGTGAAGTAGATTTTTCTGTTGTGTTATGAGTTCCTGGTGATGTCTTTCGGGTTGACCAATGCCCCGGTAGCGTTCATGTATTTGATTGATGGTGTATTCAACCGTGTTATAACTCCTTTGTTATTGTATTTATTGATGGCATCTTGCTGTACTCTCGTAGCCAGGGATAGCATACTCGGCATTTGATGATGGTATTACAAGGATATAGGGAGGAGAAGCTTTGTGCGAAGTTCTCCAAGTGTGAATTGTTGGCTTAGTTCAGTAGCATTCTAGGGACACGTGGCGTCCAACGAAGGTATCTATATGGTCAGACGAGTATGAGTGGAGCTTCCAGAAGCTCAAGAATTCCTCGACCACAACTCCAGTGTTAGTATTTCCATCAGCTTCAGGTTCTTATACGGCTTATGGGATATCTCGAGAGCAGGTATTGGTTGTGTTCTACTGTAGGAAGGTATGTGTGATAGCTATGATATTCGGAAGTGTATAGGGAGATAACATTTTGAGATTTAGCAGGTAGGAGTATCTCCTGCGGGTTTTCTTGAGGTGTGTGACCCTTATGTTTATTATCTGTAGTAAGTTCTATCTATCAGTAACTGATGCATGTTGCAATTTGAGTTTAGATCGCTTGTGGGAGTTGGCATGAACATAACAATGGTGGATGCGAGATTGGAAATTGATTTGAGTGTTAGATGGTTTGGATCATATAAGCTTATGAAGGATTTAGTTGAATCCCACCACAACATGGTGGCAATGATAATGTGTGGGCATAGTCTTGTTTGTCGTGATCCTTGGCTTTGAGCCAAGTGGGGGAGTTCGTTATTGATAATTTGATTACACGATTATGTGTTGTATTGGTTTTGGTTCTAGGTATGTTTGTGAATCAGCTATGACCTACAGAGATTGAGTCAGGGAATGTCTCGAGTGATGGAAATTTCTTCGATACAAGTTGTAATGTACCTTATGGATAATGGAATTTATTGAATGATTGAGTTGTACTTGAAAGGGTAGTGTGTGCAGTGTATGAGTTTGATTGTTGCTCCAAATGTGTGGATTACTTTCCTAGTATGTGGATTGCAAGCGGGGTCAGGCCGTTCTATTTAGTTCGTTAGTGTAATTGAAATTGTGTAGAGTGAATGACGTTCGAGAATGGTTCAGATGGATTCAAGGGTATATGTAGCGATCGAGGATCTTCAAGGTGTGAGAAGGGCTAGAACTGAGATTTACGGGAAAGGTGTCAAGACTTGTGGCGTATTTGCATTATCATGGATTCTATCCATCAGTATTAGGAAAGAGAAGGTAATGGCTTTAAATTCGCAGGAAGTCTCTTCAGGGTAAGTTTTTATAATGTGGTGCATTTGGGGGTAATTGAGTGAGTATTCAGTCGCTTATGAGCCTTAGACGATATATTTTTATGTTCGAGTTTTGTGCGATAAGTCAGATTGAGAATTATGGTATTATGGCAAGAAGAAGTATCAATTCGAAGGTAAGTCAGAAGGAGCTTGAATAAATAGGACAACTTGGTAGTAGGTCGGATCAGGATGATAAGGGATATGGTTAGTTCTTAGGGTGTTTATAAGGTAATGAGTTGTTACAGGTGTTTATTAGGAATTCTCTTGGAATTTGGTGGCATGCATAGCTTGGTTAAGTTAGAAGGATTCAGTCCTGACGGTTTGGTGTTGTACAAGTGTGATTCGGGAGTTCTTGATCGTCTCTCCCATGGTTGGAGATGTATATTTCTACGGGCGTGAGGGCCAGGTGATGTATAGTGATTTTGTTTCTAGATAGGATCGAATGGAAAGTTCTTGGCTAGTTGGGTACGTAGTTGTTGTGGCTAGCAAGGGAGCATGAAGTTCTCATATTTATCATAGGATTGCATGGCGTATGCGGTATTTTGTGTATGGTGGAGAATGGCATATGTGAGGTCACAGTTCAGTTCTGGAAGGGAAGGTTAGAACTAGCAGCTTCAGATGGTAAGGGATACCACTATTGGGTGGCTGGATGAGAGTATACATTCATAAAGTGTAATGTGTTCAAGGTAATGTGTTTGAATAAGGGTGCTTCATTGGTGTTATGACGCCCTTTTGTTGGATCGACTGCTGATATTCAAGGTTTCTTGGTGACGCAGAGGAATTATGGGGGTATCCCTCGTGGAATGATTGAGCATCAGGGATGTGTTATATATTTGAGTGGTGGAATTAGGGTCAGATATGGTAATTGGTGCGCCTCATGGATATTGAGACTAGGAGTTTTTATGAACATATTATTTTTGTAGTTGTGAACTACGAGGATGCGAGAAATGCTAGTCATGTCTTAGTATATGTCATGATTCAGTCATTATGAACGTTCGGAGAGTTATCTACCTGTTGTGGGTGACCAGAGTTGACTTAGAGTTATTGGTAGGTTGGTATGGGTGTGTGGTCTGCACCGAGTCAGAATTGTGGACTCCGAAATGCTATCGTTGAGGGATGTACCATTCGATTGTCACTGAGCTTATTCGTGTCTTGGAGTGATCTATGAGTTACCTTTCAGTGTTCGAGGAGTTGTGATCGTTGGTTATATATGTGCATATGATGTAGTCCTATCGGGGCTGTATAGTGAGATTTGAGTAAGGTAAGCAATTGGGTGTTGCAGGATTGAGACGTGTTGGTTATGTTCTTTCTGGTTCGGGTGGTACGGTATCGTCTGATTTCCCGTGATTACGGCAATGCACTTTGAGTAATTGATGTCGAATTTCGCATGTTTATTGATTTTGAGCAAGGTGGTTTGGAGTGTGTCATGTGGTCCAGTGGTTGGATGGGATCACGCTTTGCAGCTCGGTTAGGTAGAGGTATGATTCTTGTTGTCGGATTTGTGTGATATGGTTTCACGATGTGTATCAGGCTTTTAGTATGATGTGATAATGGTAAGTGTTAGTGGCAGGATAGCCCTCTCGTGCGAGTATTCTTTATTTAATGAACTGAACTCTTGCTATGTGGTTATTGAGTGCACAAGTTGCACAAGTTATGGCTCTGGATGGAATTGATACTGATCGGGCGAATGGTCACTGGTTTATACGTGTTTATTTCATCGTCGGTGGTATATAGAAGTGTTATAACGAGGCATGGTTTGATAAGAGGGTATGTATCGGTATTGAGTTGTTGAACAGCTACTGTGGTTAGGAGTTATCGTTATGAGCTCGGTATATTATGTGATTTCATCTTGGGTTACGTATATGGTTTGATACAATGTGTTCAGACTATTTCATCTTATAGTCGTGGAAATTTGAACTTGTAAATTATTTCAGAAGTGGAAACTTGGTTTTAAGGTCTATGGGTCAGGATTTGATAATGAAATTTCAGTTATGTTGTGTTATCGGACGTAGATGGGGTAAGATGACATGGTATCACCTCCGAATATGTGCATGGAAGGTTACACAACAAATTTTGGTGCTGTTGGAACAGTTCTAGGCACGTTCGAGGACGAACGTATGTTTAAGTGGGGGAAAATGTAACGACCCGGTCTGTCATTACGTAGAACTTGCATTTTTATTGCTTTCATTGACTTGTCATGGATTGGTTATTCTATTATTGATGTGTTAGAGTCGATAGGCTTGAAATCGGAATGGTTAAATGAGAATTCAGTAACTTAGTTTTAAGGATAGCCTTATAATGGAAAAAGTCAACTGAGAGTTGACTTATTGTGAAACGACCTCGGAACGCGGATTTTATGGCTCGGATAGCTTCGTTATGTGATTTGGGGCTTAGGAATGTGTTCAGAGTATTTTTGTGATGTCCGATGTAGAATTAGGCTTGAATTGGCGAAAGTTAGTTTTTGGCGATTTCCGGTTGGCAGTGAAAAATAGGCTATCTGGGTCGGAATTCCGACAGTTGGAACATCTTTGTAATGTCATTTTGGATATGTCTGCAAAATTTTAGGTCAATCGGAGTTGTTTTGGGTAGTTTCGGCATCGTCGGTGGAATTTAGAAAATTCAAAGTTCATAGTCTTGAATTCGATGTGTTTTCTGGTTTTTGATGTTGTGTTTAATGTTTCGAAGGCTCGACTAAGTTTGAATGATCATATATGATGCGTTGGTATGTTTGGTTGGGGTCCCGAGGGGCTCGGGATGGGTTCGGATGGTTAACGGGGAGTTTGGAATGGTTTTGATATTTCTGATGTTGTTGTTAATGGTATTTTCGCACCTGCAGATGGGGAGCCACAGGTGCGGTTCCGCAGGAGCGGACGTGGCACCAAAGATGCGGAAGTTTGGCTGAGCGAGAGGATTCCGCAGGTGCGAGTAAATTGCTGCACCTGCGAGGCCACAGGTGCGGGAGATCGATCGCAGCTGCGATAGTTAGGGTCCTTGGGATTTCCCTCAGGTGTGCACCTGGGATCCGCAGGTGCGGTTCTGCAGGTGCGAGTAAGTGGTCGCAGGTGCGGACCAACTGGAAAGAAGGTATAAAAGCATGCCTTCGCGAATTTTAACCATTTTTCTCCATATTTCATCCGGTTTTGAAGCTTTTGGAAGGGTTTTGAAGAGAGGATTCGATAGTTCTTCATTGAGGTAAGGTTTTTGGACTCTAAACTCGCTTATATGTGATTAAAGGTCGGATTTATGGTGGAAAAGTAGGGAAAAATCAGTGTAAATTGGGTAATTAGGGATTGGGATTAAGAGTCTTTAAAATGGGGATTTGAGGGGTCATTTGGACTCCGAATTTGGTGTTCTTTATATGTACGGACTCGTGAGATGATGAAGAACAGTTTGGTATAAAAATTTCTGAGTTTCGGGACGTGGGCCCGGGGGTCGGGTCAGACCAATTTCGGGATTTTTGAGTATTTTTGATACATTTCGATTGGGATTAGTTCCTTAGCATATTATAATGATATACATCTGATTGTTGGTAGATTTGGAGCACTCGGAGGCCGAATTTAGAGGCAAGGGCACTGCGGAGTAGTATATTAGCCGGTTTTGAGGTAAGTAACGCTTCCAAACTTGGAACTGAGGGTTCGAAACCCCAAACTATTTGATATTTGATGTTAATTAAGGTGACGCACTTGCCAAGTGATGGGCATGCGGGCATTTACCAAATATTTGTAGCCTGGCTCATCCCATAGCATTATCTACTGGTTATCTCAGGTTGATATTTGTACTGTGAAGGGGTATTTACCTTGAACGAAAAAGTATAAATGTTAATGCGTCACGCCGATGTGTTTAGACCGGAGTGGTCGATTATTGCTGTCTCTATCTGTGATTATTGCTTTCTACTCAGTCCTGTTATAGTATATGTTTCATACCTTTATCTCGTAAGTTGCTAGTTTATTCTATATTATCATTGGTTTGGGCTGATATTCATATGTTAGAGCATTGTAAGTGAGACTGGAAGGTACTGACTGAGTGAGGCTTGGAGCCTGGTTTTAAGACAGTTAGGAAGTCGGACTACACACCGCAGAGAACCTGGAATCATGCCTCCGTTGGCTTGGTATAGCGCTTGGGGTGAAAGGATCCCCTCCGGAGTCTTTACACCCCCAGTGAGCACACAGATATTGAGGGATGGATTTCCCTGGACATGGATTTGTCAGAGCATTATGTTCTGGAGATGCATTTTCTTCGTGGTTATTATGTTCCAGAGATGGATCTTCTCTGTGGGGGCTGGATCGGCCTTTTTCCTCAGTACTTGGTGACTTTGTCATTTGTGTTTATGTAATATCCGGGATGGACTTCCCTGGGCCGGGAGGCCGTATTCTAGTACTGAGTGGACCACCTTATAAGAGCTTGATTAATGAGTACACATCATTCTTGATTCTATATGAATTCATGTTAGTATGCAGAGTTACAGACATATATTGATGCATCGTGTTTATTTCCTGATATATTATTGTCATGTCCAAGTTATATACTGTTGTTTGAATTATCAGAGGTTTAGTCCGTCACTACCTCTCAACCCGTAGTTTGGTTTCGTTACTACTGAGTTGGTGTACTCACGTCACCCCCTACACCTTGTGTGCAGATCCAGGTACAGCGGAATTCAGCTTGGGTCAGTGAGTAGCATTAGTTTCATCAGAGTTGACGAGGTAGCAGCTGGCGACCGTGATCTCATCTTCTCTTTCCTTTCTACCTGTCGTATTTATTTTCAGACTTTGTTAGTCATTTATTTTTTGTTTTATTAAGTACTAGCAGCTCATGACTGTGTGACACTTGATCCGGGATTTGTAGGAGTTGGGTTTTGATTTTTATAAACCTTTTTCCAAATTCAAACTTACTATTATTATTGATTTCAAACTTGTTAAGAAGGATATTACATGGGTAATTGTATTTAGTAGATAAAATGGGTGACTTGCCTAGTTCCACAACAGGCGCCATCACGACTCCAGAAATGGGATGTGAAAAGTTGGTATCAGAGCGCTAGGTTAAATAGGTCTCGCCAGTTATGAGCAGGTTTAGTAGTGTCTTGCGGATCGGTACGGGGACGTCTGTACTTATCTTCGAGAGGTTGCAGAACCTTTAGGAAAAATCTCATATTCTTGAACTCTTGTCGTGCGAATCCATTGATTCAACCGGAAGCTTAATTCTTTGAACTCCTTTCATGTATTCAAACGTGCACGTGAGCGCTCAGTATCAGTCGTGCACCGATGGTTTGTGACTTCCATGAATGGGATTTGATTTTAGCTTGCTTGGGGCCAGTATGGAGGATTTGAGGCCCGATTTTTGTCTGTAGCTTGAGTGCCGAAAATTTTATTTGTGTGAGCATATGTATTGGGGGCTTATATGTCCGTTGGTGTCCTTATTGATGGAACTTTGTGACTAGATGACCACGTGGTGAGTTTGATTGATAATTAGATGTGTTCAGATTGTTTGATTGTGGAAAGAATGGACTAGCGGGAAATGTGGCAAGAAACATTAAGTATTTGACGTCTATATTGAGTTAGGATATGGCTTCGAGTTGTGAGTGTATTGAAGGACCTCTCGTGTGGCTTAGTTGTGGAGTGAAGTAGATTTTTTTGTTGTGTTATGAGTTCCTGGTAATGTCTTTTGGGTTGACCAATGCCCCAGCAGCGTTCATGTATGTGATTGACAGTGTATTCAACCATGTTATAACTCCTTTGTTATTGTATTTATTGATGTCATCTTGCCGTACTCTCGTAGCTAGGGATAGCATACTCGACATTTGATGCCGTATTACAAAGGATATAGGGAGGAGAAGCTTTGTGCGAAGTTCTCCAAGTGTGAATTGTTGGCTTAGTTCAGTAGCATTCTAGGGACACGTGGTGTCCAGCGAAGGTATCTATGTGGTCAGACGAGTGTGAGTGGAGCTTCTAGAAGCTCAAGAATTCCTGGAGCACAACTCCAGTGTTAGTATTGCCATCAGCTTCAGGTTCTTATTCCACTTATGGGATGTCTCGAGAGCAGGTAGTGGTTGTGTTCTACTATAGGAAGGTCTAGTGATTTTGTGATATCTATGATATTCGGAAGTGTATAGGGAGATAACATTTTGAGATTTAGCAGGTAGGAGTATCTCCTGCGGGTTGCCCTGAGGTGTGTGACCCTTATGTTTATTTGTAGTAAGTTCTCTCTATCAGTAAATGATGTATGTTGCAATTTGAGTTTAGATCACTTGTGGGAGTTGGCATGACCATTACAATGGTGGATGCGAGATTGGAAATTGATTTGCGTGTTAGATGGGGTCATATAAGCTTATGGAGGATTTAGTTGAATCCCACCACAACATGGTGGCAGTGATAATGTGTGGGCATAGTCTTATTGTCGTGATCCTTGGCTTTGAGCCAAGTGGGGGAGTTCGTTATTGATAAGTTGATTACATGATTATGTGTTGTATTGGTTTCTGTTCGAGGTATGTTGGTGAATCAGCTATGACCTACAGAGGTGGAGTCAGGGAATGACTCGAGTGATGGAAATTTTTTCGATACAAGTTGTAATGTACCTTACGGATAATTGAATTTATTGAATGATTGAGTTGTACTTGAAAGCGTAGTGTGTGCAATGTATGAGTTTGATTGATGCTCCAAATGTGTGGATTACTTTCCTAGTATGTGGATTGCAAGCGGGGTCAGGTCGTTCTGTTTACTTCGTTAGTGTAATTAAAATTGCGTACAATGACGTTCGAGAATGGTTCAGACGGATTCAAGGTTATATGTAGCAATCGAGGATCTTCAAGGTGGGAGAAGGGCTAGAACTGAGATTTACGGGAAAAGTGTCAAGACTTGTGGCGTATTTGCATTATCATGTATTCTATCCATCAGTATTAGGAAAGAGAAGGTAATGACTTTAAATTCGCAGGAAGTCTCTTCAGGGTAAGTTTTTATAATGTGGTGCATTTGGGGATAGTTGAGGGAGTATTCAATCGTTTATGAGCCTTAGACGGTATATTTTTATGTTCGGGTTTTGTGCGGTGAGTCGGGATTGAGAATGGAGGTATTATGGCAAGAAGAAGTATCAATTCGAAGGTAAGTCAGAAGGAACTTGAATAAATAGGACATCTTGGTAGTATGTCGGCTCGGGATGATAAGGGATATGGTTAGTTCTTTGAGTGTTTATAAGGTAATGAGTTTTTACAGGTGTTTATTAGCAATTCTCTTGGAATTTGGTGGCATGCATAGCTTAGTTGAGTTAGAAGGATTCGGTCCTGAAGGTTTGGTGTTGTACAAGTGTGATTCGGGAGTTCTTGATGGTCTCTACCACAGTTGGAGATGTATATTTCTACGGGCGTGAGGGCCAGGTGATGTATAGTGATTTTTCTTCTAGATGGGATCGAATGGAAAGTTCTCGGCTAGTTGGGTACGTAGTTACTGTGGCTAGGAAGTGAGCATGAAGTTCTCATATTTATCAGAGGTTTGCATGGCGTATGCAGTATTTTTTGTATGGTGGAGAGTGGCATATGTGAGGTCACAGTTCAGTTCTGGAAGGAAGGTCAGAACTGGCAGCTTCAGATGATTAGGTAAAGGATACCACTATTGGGTGGCTGGATAAGAGTATACACTCATAAAGGGTAATGTGTTCAAGGCAATGTGTTTGAATAAGGGTGCTTCATTGGTGTTACGATGCCCTTTTATTGGATCGACTACTGATATTCAAGGTTTGTTGGTAACACAGAGGAATTATGGGGGTATCCCTCGTGGAATGATTGAGCATCAGGGATGTGTTATATATTTGAGTGGTGGAATTAGGGTCAGATATTGTAATTGGTGCGCCTCATGGATTTTGAGACAGGGAGTTTTCATGAACAAATTATTTTTGTAGTTGTGAACTACGAGGATGCGAGCAAAGCTAGTCAGGTGTTAGTATATGTCATGATTCAGTCATTATGAACGTTCGGGGAGTTATCTACCTGTTGTGGGTGACCAGAGTTGACTTAGAGTTATTGGTAGGTTGGTATGGGTGTGTGGTCTGCACCGAGTCGGAATTGTTGACTCCGAAATGCTATTGTTGAGGGATGTACCATTCGATTATCATTGAGGTTATTCGTGTCTTGGGGTGATCTATGAGTTACCTTTCAGTGTTCGATGAGTTGTGATCGTTGGTTATATATGTGCATATGATGTAGTCCTATCGGGACTGTATAGCGAGATTTGAGTAAGGTAAGCAATTGGGTGTTGCAGGATTCAGACGTGTTGGTTATGTTCTTTCTGGTTCGGGTGGCACGGTATCGTTCGATTTCCCGTGATTATGGCTTTGAGTTATTGATGTCGAATTTCGCATGGTTATTGATTTTGAGCAAGGTACTTTGGATTGTGTCATGTGGTCCAGCAGTTGGATGGGATCACGCTTTGCAGCTCGGTTAGGTAGAGGTATGATCCTTGTTGTTGGATTTGTGTGATATGGTTTCACGATGTGTATCAGGCTTTTAGTACGATGTGGTAATGTGTTAGTGGCAGGATAGCCCTCTCGTGCGAGTCTTCTTTATTTAATGAATTGAACTCTTGGTATGTGGTTATTGAGTTCACAAGTTGCACCAGTAATGGCTCTTGATGGTATTGATACTGATCGGGCGAATGGTCACTGGTTTATACGTGTTTCTTTCATCGTCGGCGGTATATGGAAGTGTTAGAACGAGACATGGTTTGATAAGAGGGTATGTACCGGTATTGAGTTGTTGAACATCTACTGTGGTTAGGAGTTATCGCTATGAGCGCGGTATATTATGTGCTTTCATCTTGGGTTACGGATATGGTTTGATACAATGTGTTCAGACTATTTCAGCTTATAGTCGTGGAAATTTGAACTTGTAAACTATTTCAGAAGTGGAAACTTGGTTTAAGGTGTATGGGTCAGGATTTGATAATGAAATTTCAGTTATGTTGTGTTATCGGACGTAGATGGGGTAAGGTGACATGGGATCACCTCCGAATATGTGCATGGAAGGTTACACAACAAATTTTGGTGGTGTTGGAACAGCTCTAGGCACGTTCGAGGACGAACATATGTTTAAGTGGGGGAGAATGTAACGACCCGGTCTGTCGTTACGTAGAACTTGTATTTTTATTGTTGTCATTGACTTGTCATGGATTGGTTATTCTATTATCGGTGTGTTAGAGTCGATAGGCTTGAAATTGGAATGGTTAAATGAGAATTCGGTAACTTAGTCTTAAAGGATAGCCTTATAATGGGAAAAGTCAACTGAAAGTTGACTTATTGGGAAGCGACCTCGGAATGCAGATTTTTTTTCTCCGGATAGCTTCGTTAGGTGATTTGGGGCTTAGGAGTGTGTTTCGAATATTTTTATGATGTCTGGTGTAGAATTAGGCTTGAATTGGCGAAAGTTAGTTTTTGGCGATTTTCAGTTGGCAGTGGAAAATAGGCTATCGGGGTTGGAATGGAATTCCGACAGTTGGAACAGGTTCGTAATGTCATTTTGGATATGTCTGCAAAATTTCAGGTCAATCGGAGTTGTTTTGGGTAGTTTCGATATCGTCGGTGGAATTTAGAAAATTCAAAGTTCATAGGCTTGAATTCGATGTGTTTTGGTATTTGATGTTGTGTTTGATGTTTCGAATGCTCGACTAAGTTTGAATGAACATATATGATGCGTTGGTATGTTTGGTTGGGGTCTCGAGGGGCTCGGGATGGTTTCAGATGATTAACGGGGAGTTTGGAATGGTTTTGATATTTCTGATGTTGCTGTTACTGGTGTTTTCGCACCTGCGGATGGGGAGCCACAGGAGCAGACGTGGCACCGCATGTGCGGAAGTTTGGCATAGCGAGAGGATTCCACAGGTGCGAGTAAATTGCTGCACCTGCGAGGCCGCAAGTGCGGGAGGTCGATCGCAGGTGTGGAAGTTAGGCTCCTTGGGATTTTCCGCAGGTGCAGTTCCGAAGGTGCGAGTAAGTGGTCGCAGGTGCGGACCAACTGGAAAGAAGGTATAAAAGCGTGCCTTCACGAATTTTAGTCATTTTTCTGAATATTGTATCCGGGTTTGAAGCTTTTGGAAGGGTTTTGAAGAGATGATTCGATCGTTCTTCATTGAGGTAAGGTTTTTGGACTCTAAACTCGCTTATATGTGATTAAAGGTCGGATTTATGGTGGAAAATTAGGGAAAAATCAGTGTAAATTGGGTAATTAAGGCTTGAGATTAAGAATCTTTAAAATGGGAATTTGAGGGTCATTTGGACTCCGAATTTGGTGTTCTTTATATGTACGGACTCGTGAGATGATGAAGAACAATTTGGTATAAGAATTTCTGAGTTTCAGGATATGGGCCCAGGGGTCGGGTTTGACCAATTTCGGAATTTTTTAGTATTTTTGATACATTTCGATTGGGATTAGTTCATTAGCATATTATAATGATATACATCTGATTGTTGGTACATTTGGAGCACTCGGAGGCCGAATTTAGATCCAAGGGCACTGCGGAGTAGTGTATTAGCCGGTTTGAGGTAAGTAACGCTTCCAAACTTGGAACTGAGGGTTCGAAACCCCAAACTATTTGATATTTGATGTTAATTAAGGTGACGCACTTGCCAAGTGACGGGCATGCGGGCGTTTACCAAATATTTGTAGCCTGGCTCATCCCATGGCACTGTCTAATGGTTGTCTCAGGTTGATATTTGTGCTGTGAAGGGGTATTTACCTTGAAAGATATAGAAATCATGCTAAGTATAAATGTTAAGGCGTCACACCGATGTGTTTAGACAGGAATGGTCGATAATTGCTATCTCTATCTGTGATTATTGCTTTCATGTACTCAGTCCTGTTATAGTATATGTTTCATGCCTCAGTCTCGTAAGTTGCTAGTTTATTCTATATTATCTTTGGTTTGGGCTGATTTTCATATATTAGAGCATTGTAACTGAGACTGGAAGGTAGTGACTAAGTGAAGCTTGGAGCCTGGTTTTGAGATAGTTATGAGGTCGGACTGCACACCGCAGCGAACCTGGAATCATGACTTCGTTGGCTTGGTATTGCGCTTGGGCTGAAAGGAGCCCCTCCGGAGTCTTTACACTCCCAGTGAGCGCACAGATATTGAGGGATGGATTTCCCTGGACATGGATTTGTCCGAGCATTATGTTCCGGAGATGGATCTTCTCCGTGGGGGCTGGATCGACCTTTTCCCTCAGTACTTGGTGACTGCATCACTTGTGTTTATGTAATATCCGGGATGGATTTCCCTAGGCCGGGAGGCCGTATTCTAGTACTGAGTGGACCACCTTATGAGAGCTTGATTAATGAGTACACATCATTCTTGATTCTATATGAATTCATGCTAGTATGCAGAGTTACATACATATATTTATGCATCGTGTTTATTTCCTGATATATTACTGTCATGTCCAAGTTATATACTGTTGTTTGAATTATCGGAGGTTTAGTCCGTCACTACCTCTCAGCCTGTAGTTTGATTTCGTTACTACTGAGTTGGTGTACTCACGTTACCCCCTGCACCTTGTGTGCAGATCCAGGTACAGCAGAATTCAACTCGGGTCAGTGAGTAGCAGCAGTTTCATCATAGTTGACGAGGTAGCAGCTGGCGACCGTGATCTCGTCTTCTCTTTCCTTTCTACCTTTCGTATTTATTTTCAGACTATGTTAGTCATTTCTTTTTGGTTGTATTAAGTACTAGCAGCTCATGGCTGTGTGACACTGGATGAGGGTTTGTAGGAGTTGGGTTTTGATTTTTATAAACCTGTTTTCAAATTCAAACTTACTATTATTATTAATTTCAGACTTGTTAAGAAGGATATTAGATGGGTAATTGTATTTAGTAGATAAAATGGGTGGCTTGCCTGGTTCCATACAGACGCCATCACGACTCCGAAAATGGGTCGTGACTGGGCTATCCCAGATCCCTGAGGCTGCTGACAGTCCAAGTACTTTGGCGGCGAGTTCAGGAAGGAGAAGCTGCAAGTGGAAAAGAATCGGAGTGGACTACAGGAGAAAGTGATATTCCCTTTGTTTCAATCAGATGAGCTACTTTCCTTCCAAAATAAATGACACATTTTTAAATTTGAAAACAATTCAACTTTAAACTCTTCATTTTACTTATTTTATCCTTAATGAGAAGCTTTTATGACCATAAAAATATCATTATCCCACAAAGCTTTTACCTCTTAAACTTTTAATACCATAAATTTCAAAAGAATTTTTCTTTTATCTTAAATTTTGTGCCTAGTCAAACTATTTTATCTAAATTAAAACGGAGGGAATAGTATAATTTAATGGGTTTAACTCTCTACTTAATAATACTATATACTCCCTCCGCCCCACTTTATATGATACTATTCAGAGCACCAGGCTCAATTATTTAATTTTCAGCATGAACTCGAATATAATATCTTCCACTTGTTTAAAATAAAAGTTACATATTTAGAAACTTATAAAGCCACAATATTAAAAAGCATATGAAATAATCACAGTTAGACACAAATTCCTTTGACTCTTTAAACTGTGTCATATAAAGTAGAGGAAACGGAATAATATTTAGTGGAGTATCATGTTAAATTGACATATACCACCCCATAACATTGTTATAATTAGTCTAAACTGCTTATCCGTATAAAAAAAATTAAATAATTTGCGACGTGCTATAATGCAGTGTAAGAAAATTTCACACGCGTAATTTTGAACCTTGATGCATATAACAATCTCATTCTCAACTAAATATCTAGTACGGTACTTATTTATTTATGTTCTGAAGTAGATAGATAATCACAAACTACTTGTAATATCAAATAATAGTCGTACTATTTTATCCTGAATAAAGATTAGTTTTGCAAATTGAAGAATTAATGTTTTGCTCAATGCAGAAAGAACTGAGAGTCGTGGATGATGAGAGAGTCTGCAATAAGGAAGATGAATATGAGTGTAGGAAATACGGACATAAGGTTATACTTAATTCAAAATATCCAAGGTATACAAACTTTTCTTGTTTCTCGTAGCGTACCTACGGCAATATGTCAACTTTTAGTAAATTATTGTAGTAATATTTTTTTACCGAAAGGAAGAACGCTCTCATGGAGTTAAAAACCTTTTTTTTTTCATCAATATTTCATACGTATTAATTCCAACCTTGAATTTAGCGATTGTTTGATGAATCAAATTGAAGAAAGTGAGGATTTTAGTAAAAATCATGATACTTGTGTGGCAATAAAACCTTCTCATTAAGGGTAAATTAGGTAAAATAAAA
>ML438917.1:0-31009 GCA_005239525.1 Nicotiana knightiana
TTGCTAAACTTTTATTCATAAGAAACATAAGAATCTTTAGCGCAAAACAGAGGGTTGAACAACGCTTTAAATGCAAATTGTAGTGCTGGAATATTCCACGCGGAATGTTATTGGTACTTGCATAGTGAAAAAAAAATGCAACTTGTAAGGCATCTATTCTCAAACGTTGGAGAAAAATATTCTTATACAAATATTACCAACTAATTATTAACAAAATATATAGAAGTCATAGCTACAACTGTTTATATCAAAATAAACACTTCAGTTATACTAAATTGTCAATAAAATTGTAGCTCATGCACTAAGAAATTATGCTTAAAGCAAATGTGTATATTTTATTTTTAAAACACGCACAATATATGCATTTGAAGCTAGTTCTCAGGAATTTGCTAATTTGTGCCCACCTATTTTATCACGTTATAAAGACACGGACTTTGGATATCAAGAAATATTAGTCCCACTAGTTTTATCATTTCACGATTGAAATATTCGTCAGTTTCACTATTCATATTACAAAGTTGACAGTGATTGAAAATCTATCGACTTTTTTTTTTTTTTTTTTTTTATTGAAAATCTAGCCGGTCACCATGTTTAATGATTGTATATAATTGGGCAGAAACTTTTAACCAAAAAAAAAATATTTGTCAGTACAGTACTAGAAATTCAAGATTTAGAGGAGGAACTCATCATCCAAACTTTAATTGCATGGCAGTAAAAAAGGAACAAGATTTAAATACTAGAACTATATTTAATCAAAACGAACTAACACTGTTTTATAAAATAAATAAAACTAATGACTGCTACTCATGTAAAGACTATGATTACATGATGTTTATTCATTAACTACTATGAATATGCAAAAATAAAAACTGAACTACTCAATTATCTTTAACCACGGATCCATCACCAATCAAGTGGTCTATTTTTCCATCAGGGTGCTCAAAGAAGTCTGCCACATCTAAGTGGGTGATGTCAAATTCATTGTCATAGACAAAATTAGCTTCAGGGCCTTTATTCTTTAGAGATGCTTGATAAAGCTCAACCAAATGTCTTGGTACACGATAAATTTTTGCCCAATGGCCTTTTCCACCGCAACGATAACATTCAGTCTCTGAACCATTTGCCTTTGGCTTCTCATATTTCCCTTTCCACTTTTGGTGGTTATTTTTTTTTGGGGGGTGATTAATACCAGGAAAATTTCTTCTTTGTCCACGACCACGGCCACGGCCACGACCACGACCATTAATAGGGCCACGACCTTTCTCACGTTTGGCATAATGGGAATACACTTCATTCACTTCAGGCAATGGTGTAGACCCAGTGGGTCGATTTTCGTGATTTCTCATGAGCAAGTCATTATTTCGCTCAGCCACAAGGAGAAGAGAAATCAACTCTGAGTACTTCTTGAAACCTTTCTCTCGGTATTGCTGTTGCAAGACCATATTGGAAGCATGAAACGTTGTAAACGTTTTTTCAAGCATATCATAATCAGTGATAGTATCTCCACAAAGTTTCAATTTAGAAGTAATTCTGAACAATGCAGTATTATATTCAGAAACAGACTTAAAGTCTTGGAGCCTCAGATGAACCCAATCATATCGTACTTGTGGAAGAGTGACCAACTTTAAGTTGTCATATCTTTCTTTTAAGCCATTCCACAAAACAAGTGGATCTTTGACTATGAAATATTCTATTTTCAACCCTTCATCAAGGTGATGGCGCAAGAAAATCAAGGCCTTAGCACAGTCTTGGGTAGATGCTTTATTTTTATCTTTAATGGCGTCTCCAAGACCCATTGCATCTAAATGGATTTCAGCATCCAACACCCATGTCATATAGTTCTTGCCCGAAATTTCAAGGGCAACGAACTTTCTTTTCATAATGTCAGTCATAATTAAAAGAAAAGGAGAGGAGAAAAGTTATACCTTAATCTTCTCAAANATTTCAAGGGCAACGAACTTTTTTTCATAATGTCAGTCATAATTAAAAAAAAGGAGAGGAGAAAAGTTATACCTTAATCTTTTCAAAGAGTTTCTTGAGACGGTAGAGTCTCGTACTGATAACGTGTTATGAAACAATAAAGAACAAGAACAATATTGCAGAGAAAGAGAAAGAAAATTTTTATTAAATTTTGGGATGATTTACAATGGGCTAAGACCCTTGGGGAAGACTTAGCCACAAAATAAAACTGATAGACATTCACTCTATTAATAGAGTTCTATTTATAACATATTTTATTTTATGTTCCTTTTTTCTCATCATTGTGGCCCCGTATTCTTGTCTTGCGAGATTAGAGGCACATCAGGCAATAGATGACTAAATATACTCAGACCAGAAGCCCTTATAGATCGGGAAAAAAAATGATAATGCCGTATTGCTTTCCTCCATATGGCATCTTCTTCCTTACCTCCTAAGAAGAAAAACAACAACCGCTATACTCTTTCAACAATTTTCCTTCTCCTTTTGTTCCTCTCAAGCCTCTTCTATTTCAGCAAAAGAGCTTTTGAACCTAAACTCTCTCTTTACACAGAATCCCCTTCACTATTTTCTCCAAGATCTGCCCATACTGAACTTCTTGATAATATTCCAACAACTCCATTTGGTGATACCAAAGTCCTAAAGACACCTTTTACATCAAAATCTGAGACACCCATTTTGTCAAAATCTGATTTTGATGATAGTTTGGATCAGAAAGTAACACCAATTTCATCAGAATCTAATGAAGCTTCTAAGAAAACACCCATTTCTGATTTCAATGATAATTTAGTTGAGAAAAGCTCAGCACCTGTGTTATCAGAGTATAATGAGGTATACAATGCAACAAAAAAACAAGTGGTTGATTCTGCAAGAAATGAGGAGAAGTTGGTGGACTCTGATTTTAAAGTAGGAGGACAAAGTTGTGATCTTTACAAGGGAAGATGGGTGAAAGATGAGAAGCACCCAATATATAAAGCAGGGTCTTGCCCATATGTTGATGAGGCTTTTGATTGCCAGAGCAATGGTAGGCCTGATTCGCAGTATCTTAATTGGAGATGGAAGCCACATGGATGTGATCTTCCTAGGTAAATTGCTGCTGCTTTTTTGTAATTGTTCTCTAAATAGATAATAAATGTGTGTGTGTGTGTGTAAATGATGATCTAGTCCCTGCATATCTTATGTCTTATTCTGTAGTTTTTTGTCATGTGTCTATTGTGGAACTGTCAGCTTCTCTAAACAACAAGCAATGAGATAATTGCCAAGCCAAAATAAGCATTTTAAACATTTTGAGATTCTTTTATTAGTGCTTTTATACTTCAAATGGTTTCCTTTTCCATAATTAGTAATATTGAACTTTGCACTAAACCCGTTTCCATGAAAATAAATGAACTTTGGTTCCAGAGTATCTTCCTTAAATGATAGCAATATTGAGATTCTGATGGCTATACCATTTATAGCACCTTCCTTAAAACCAATTTGCTGTAAATTTTTCACACGTTACACCTATCTTTGATTCCCCTTAAAGCCTGCCCTTAATGTCCTTCAGCTGTCATGCTTAAATAGAAAGCTAGATTATTTTTCTTACTATAGGATCTTTTGTTTTGCTAAAGAGAAAATGTGGACATGATCTGAGAAAGAGTAACTTAAACTTTTTATCTTTGGTGATAGGGACAGCGTTACCAGCTTGGATGATATTTTCCTGTTACTGCATTTCCATTTCTGATAACCTAGGGTCATTACTAATATCAATGTTATTTTGCTACTCCTGAACAACTCATTTTACCGCTCCTAGATAGAAGAAAAAAGCCCCCCAAGAAAGGCAAAAAGGATATTAAGTAGTTTTACTTTTCATATTTGATTTCATTATGCTTAGTTACCAACTTGATCACGGTATATAGTCTTATCTGTGTCTAGTGGTGTTTTAAACTGAAAATTATCTGTCACCTTTCATTTTACTTTGTGCCGATTATTTATTATAACCAGAAAGCATTAACAGATTTTGAGTCTCTGTATTAGCTTTTAAGTCTCTTAGTGGGATAGAGGATTGCTTGTATTTCCTGTTCCTTTTTTTGTTTTGTCAAAACAGAAAACTGAACCTTTTGAATTTCAAAGTCTTTCTTGTCTATATACAAAAAGTTCAGATGTGATGAACACTTTTTTCTTTTTCTTTTGTGGTGTTGGAGGAAAACACTTTAAGGAAGTTTGCAATTTGCTCCTGTTGTTAATTAGCGTGGAATGAAATTTCAAGAATTCTTACTCTTTAGCAAAGACTATCTATCAATCCACCTAATTTCTTGTTATACTTATCAAAAGAATGTTTCTAATATTAGAAGTCTTTCCATTTGACATTCAGACTAGACCATAGCCGTGGAGGCATTCCCGAGAATGTATTCTTGTTTTAGTATTGTGTTTTCCGGTCTATAATCCTGTTTGTGTAACAGTTTTCTTCTCTTCGTTTTTGTAAGATTAATTATAGTTAAAAATATTAAGGGTGGAGTTTCAATTTAGTAAGTTGTTTTCAATAGTGTGGTCTACATATCAACCAAAACTAATTAAGAGTTACCTGGCTTTGTTCAATCAAGCAATCTGACTGAAACATATGTACGACAGGCTAGCTATGAGAAAATTCTTTTTTCCTAAGCTTATGTTGTCTTAAGCTCTTAATGTTCATCTTCATAAAAAAATGTTGTCATTTGTTCATAACATTTGTTTTCGCTACTGGAGAAGCTATGGCTGTCTCAACAATCTCCTGTATTCTCTATGGGTTTTAACTCGCTATCAACTATTCTGCTGATTCATAAAACTTAGATCTCGTTGCTGAATCGGATTTCATGAAAATCTGGTAGTTTGTTGATTCAGGAGAGTACTTATAGCATTTGTATCCTTAAACCAGTTCTATATTTGTAGGTTTAGTGCAACAGATTTTTTGAAGAGATTGAAAGGAAAGAGGCTGATGCTGGTTGGAGACTCAATGAACCGGAACCAGTTTGAATCTCTCCTTTGCCTTCTTCGTGAAGGCCTCGTTAATAAGAGTAAAATGTACGAGATCCATGGATATAAGATAACAAAAGGAAGAGGCTACTATGTTTTCAAATTTGAGGTGATTTTACATTAACATTTGTTGAATTTTTTTCAAATATGAGGTGATTTTTACATTTAACATTTATTGGAATTTCATTCCACCTAAAATGACAGCACTTGTATCGAGTGAAGATCTCTTCTTTATATGTATATGTTCGTGTATGTAGAGAGAGAACAAGATAGAGTTTGTGTACTTGAGTTAGTTGTTATCTCTGTGGTCAATTATTTGATAGCAAGAGAATTGAGTTATCCTTCTGTCTGGTAGATTTTCTACAACTTAAAATGATGAAATGTTGCAAAAGCTTCTTCTAGGAAAGAGAGCAGTGAGGACTAAAATATTGTGGTTTTGCAGGATTATAACTGCACAGTAGAATTCGTGCGCTCTCATTTCCTTGTTAGAGAAGGAGTACGTATCAATGGTCAAGGGAACTCGAATCCAACTCTATCAATAGATCGCATTGACAAATCATCTAACCGTTGGAAGCAAGCTGACATTGTGGTCTTCAATACGGGCCATTGGTGGACACATGGAAAGACTGCCAGAGGGTGTGTGAGCTATACATTTTCTTTCTGCTGAGATGCAACATATATGCTATCATTGCAGTTAAAACATAAGTGTCTCTTTTCTTTACCTTTCGCCACTTCTTGTGTTTTGGGTGAGATAGTTTGGAACTATCTGAGGCTCTTCGTTATGAGCGAGTGCATCAACTGGCCTATCCTTCTAATGTGATAAGAGAGCATTATGCTTACTTCAAAGTGTCGAGCTTATACAGTAATATGTCTCATTAACATATTTTTTTTTAAAATTTTCTTCTCTATGTAAAACATATACTAGCTATCTAGAAAACTAATAAAGTACTGACCTGCAGCTGCAAGAAAGATACATTATCTTAGCTTTATTATTTTTGTTGACTAAATGGAGCTGCTGAGGCATCTAAAATAAAGGATTTGATTGTGCAGGAAAAATTACTACAAAGAAGGTGATCATGTTTACCCCAAATTTGATGCCGTTGAAGCTTACAGGAGAGCATTGAAGACGTGGGCTAAGTGGATTGATGAAAATATGAGTCATGAAAAGTTGATTATATATCGTGGCTACTCATCAGCTCACTACAGGTACTTATGGTTTAAGATATTAATGCTTCCACCATATAAAAGTTTGAAACCTAACGCTGAGGATTATCCTAAGAAGAGCTCGTCACATGACATATATTGCTGTCGCTGCTCAATATTGGCCATTTTCTCCATTTGGTTGTATGAACTCAAGTGGCTTGGTCATACTGTTTGTGTAATTCTATATTAATGCAATTCTGGAAGTCGTATTTTTCAAATTTGGCTAGCATGGTTTAAGTTTATTGTTATGAAATCTTTGTATACAGAGGCGGAGACTGGGATTCGGGTGGCTCCTGTAATAAAGAGACTGAACCTGTTTCCACTGGGGCCATCCTTGGTAACTACCCTATGAAGATGAAGATTGTCGAGGAGGTAATCAACGAAATGCAGCTTCCCGTGGTCCTCTTGAATGTAACGATGTTAACAAATTTCCGCAAGGATGGGCACCCATCAGTATATGGGAAGGTTGCTAGTGGTGGTAGAAAGGTGAAGCAAGATTGTAGCCACTGGTGTCTTCCGGGGGTCCCTGATGCATGGAATGAGCTAATCTATGCCACTTTGTTCTTGCAACAACAATCTTCTGTCAACCAACAATAAGCTTAGCATTTTCATCCTCTGGTTCTTGAACAAGCAGGTGATTCAACCCCCCCAAACAAGGGAGGACATCACAGGCTGATCAGACTGTTTTCAATACAACAACTACTACGTCAAATCCCAAGTTAGTTTGGGAACAATGTAGAATAGACGCACAGATAAAAGAGGCTGATTATACAATATGTACACCAAATGTAGTAGTGTCCAGCCGCAATGGTGTAACATCGTAAGAAAGAGATGAACATAGTTATGGCGGAACTTGCATCTTTTCATTTTATCAAGTTTCTGTACCAAAAATGGGCAGTAATAATGTACTTATTTCCAGGATCCACTGTCAGTCCGGTGATGATGCAATTTTTTCATACTCATAGTTAATATCCCAAATTCTCAATTGGTAAATGAGAATAGCTTATTAGTAGGTAAGAGAGGAAAACTGTTTTCCTGATATTATATTTCAGATGTTTTTTTGCTATCCCCTGATGATATCTGTCTTTATTTTGCATGCTAGTTCTAACAAGTTATAGGTAAGCAAGAGAAGTCTCTGTATTTCCTTTTATTTTGAACTACAGCGTAAAGTGCATAATTTTTATTCTTGTTAATAAATAAAAGAGTGGCGCATAGTCGAGGGTCTCTCGAAGAAGTAAGGAATGCGTATACACTATCCTCCCTAGATCGGGCATGCTGTTATTGTTATAGCCTGTGGCCCATGTCATGTTCAAGCCTCTAATCGACCAATTCTATTGCTCCAACTAGAAGTACCGACAAGAGTTGTGCCAACAACCTAATCCAAATCCTATTATGTTTTTTAATTAAGTTGTAAACTGTATCCTTTTTAAACATATTTGAAGTTAAAACCTCATGCAATCAAAATATCTAAAGGTGGTCCTACAACAAGTAACAACCTACTTGACCTTATCACTTAGAGCCGTTTGGATATAAGATTTTTTTCACCTTTTTTTGAAAGAATTTCACTTTCAACGAAATCAGGATTTGACCATAAATCTTTTTATTTTGGAATTTTTCAAAAATTTAAAAAAATCAAAAAGTTATTTTTTAAAATTTTCATTCAAATCACTCACAAAACTTCAAAAACAAATCAAAATTATATTCATATCTAAACATAACTTTAATTTTCAAAAGTTATTTTCACTTTTGTATTGAAATTTTACATTTCTTATGTCCAAAGGCCCACTTAAAAACAGTGGACACAACACATTAATTAAGGATAAGCTTTAGCCTTCAAATCTCAAATCGCTTTCTCTTTTTATGATTGTGTTCAACTGTCCTGTCGGTGCATGCCCGTGATTTTCTCCTAAATAATTCTCTAACCGTGTGAAAACTGCAGTACCCGACGCTATATCGGTTGTACATCCCCTTAATACGATGGTACTTCTACGCTTTGCTAGTTGCACCTAACTCCCTACTTAACGAATATTCTATTAACTGGTTTTACCTCAATCACTCCGCTTAACGTGTTCCCCGACAAAACCCTCTTTCTCTGTGTCCATAAATATAAGTTTTTTTTTTTATATATATATATTTTACATTCCCATTTTACTTTTGAAAATCTTGAAAAAGAATTAAAAGAAAAAAACTGTTATTTTGAGCTCCCTCTTCAGTGAAGCAGAGATATTGGGTGTATGCTGATTCAGTGCATGAGTTGAAAATTAGGTGTAAAGCCAGAAACAGAAAAAGTGTGTGTGAGAGAGAAATAGAGAGAGAGAGAGATGCTGGGGTTTTTGATGAGCAAAAATGTGAGGAAAATACTGAAGAGGAAGGACAGTGATGCTGGGGAAAAAGGTACACCTTTTCCCTTAATTGCATTCCCATTATTTCTTCTTCTAATTTGAAGATTTATTTACTCAAGATAGCAATTTTTATTTCATTTTTCCATATGGGGATTTACCATTTTACTAAAATATGTACTCTTTTGCTATTGCCTATTTTTAGTGTTTTTGGTTAATATTTTGATTGCTTGGGATTTATGTGGTTAGAATTTGTGAAATTTTTTCTGGTTCTTTCTTTTCAAGTGTTGACAAAAGTTCTGGCATTCTGTTATTGAGGGATTTTGTTATCTTTGAGTGGTATATCTACACTTGATGAAGCTTTAGTTGTTGAAAGTCTTATCATTTCTGCGACATGTGTTGATCATTCTTGTGTTGCTTATCTGTAATCATTATGTTATTGGTTGTGATTCAAATTGGAGCTTAAGCTACTTTGTGTTTTAAAAAGAAGGAACTTTTGTATGATAATTGAGGTAACAATGATTCTGAAGGGCGGCACTTTATGGTGGTTTAAAGAGAGGGAGAGAGAGGAAAAAAGGATTACCATAGCGACATTTTATGGTGGTTTAGTAAACCTCGTTTCTTTTTGCTATTTGGTTGTTTAGGATTTTGAAATTTCAACTTAAGTAGGGGACAATAGGTAACAAAGAGTGCGTATGCTGATGCCGATTTCTAATGAATCTCTACTGGTTATTCTAATGGGCTGACTTGTGGTACTATCAATGGACTCAGAGTTTCAGATGGTGCTAGCAAATGGATGCGAAGTTCAAAACATTTGTTGTCATGAACCATGAGCTATAGGCATGGACACGCTTCTAATACTGATGAATGACATGCAAATGATTCATAAAAATACCAAAAAAAAAAAATAAGGCATTTTGAAATAACTTCGTTCCATCACCATTTTAGCATAAATTAAAAGTAAACTAGAAAGGCATTTGGACTTATATTTGTCTTGTGCTGCTTGATACTGTAAATCAGTTTGAACATTTTGTTTTTGATAAGTCATTTAGTTTGAACGTTGAAGCATAGACCAATGAAGTGCCTAAGATATAGAAAACATATTCTACCAGTTCGCTGTGGGTTTCTAATTAAATGAAACAAGTAGTAAAAATGCCAATATATCAAAACACCTAAGCTTTGCTCCTGTACAGTGTCATGTATTCATAAATTCTTCAAGGTGTCGAAGTAGCTGTTCTAATATTTATGAACAGTCTCCTTCTTCACTTAAAATGCTATAAGATACAAAAGCTTTTTCTTCTACAAGAGATTTGTTGTTGATGGTCTAGTCCATTTCGACAATCTGTTTCTATGTTTCTTCTTCTTTGATGCAGGAAGAGCATTGGAGGAGGTACGGGCCTCTTTGTTTAGCAAGTTACGATCATTTGGAGGTGGAAAGCGTCAACAAGCTACCTTATGGGGGCCTACTGTTGCTCTGACATTTAACTTTTTTGTTTCTGTTAGTATTATATTAATGAACAAATTGGTCAGTCTACTTAACCTTACTCTAATTCGAAGTAGATATTACATCTTTTGGAGATTGTAACATTTGCTTTTCCCTTTTCCTCTTCCAGGTTCTTGTTACGGTTGGATTTAATTATCCGATTTTCCTCTCTTTCCTACATTATGTCTGTAGCTGGTTGATAATGGCTATTCTTAATGCTCTATCCATCCTTTCCTTGTCGACCCCATCAAAATCAACAAAATATTCATCGTTGTTGTCTCTTGGTATAGTTATGTCACTTTCTACTGGGCTTGCAAATGTCAGCTTGAAGTATAATAGGTGAGACCTACAGCATCTACTCTCGAAAATCTTATAAGGTCTTGTTTCCTGATAGTTAACAAGGACAATATATTTCCAGTGTAGGATTTTACCAGATGGCGAAAATTGCAGTAACACCGGCTATTGTTTTAGCGGAATTTGTTCTCTTTCGGAAGAAAATTTCTTTCCTGAAGGTAATTGCTGCTTGCTGTTAATATTCAGTTTATGCTAGTAGTCTAGTGGAGAGCTAGGTTTTAGTTGCTTTATGCATTGTTTTTCTTTCCATATATCATTAATATTCTTGGTAAAACTTCCTACTTTTTGCTTTGATTTGCTGTTACATTACTCCGTCGTGGTCTTGAGGTCCGACCTCCATCTTGTGCATGCCCGACTCTGCCAAATCTCTCCATACATGCAATTCTGCCTTTTCTATTTGATTTCTTTATGTGGAAGAGTTTTATTCCAAGGGGTCGCCAACCACTTCAAAGCTAACAATAATGCAAATGAAATTCCCAGTAAAAGACATTTCATCGATACTTCACATATTAACTTTTCACATCCCAGCTCCTAAATATTGATGAATTCAGGGTATAGTATATATACCAATGGTTGTACAAGTTTCTTCTTAAAGTGACTTTATTAATCAATGCCAACTAGTACTGAACTAAACTGTTTCAATCCACTGAAATGGAGAACTAACTCGGTAGATATCACTATCTAATGTAACTAAGCATTACTCATTGATGCACAAGTAATTCCGATTATCAAACATCTATTTCCCCTTGATTTGCACATTAATCTATAACCCGAAGTTGATGAGTTTATGTAAACTGAAAATCATTAAGAAGAGGGAAGAGGAGAAAAAGTTACCCAAAATCAAGTATTAGATTAAGTGCATTAACTTATAATATGACAGATGGATAAATCAGTAGCAGTTTCATGTTAAATTTCGGCATAAGCAACACAAGCTGAAATAAAGAAAGGATATTTTGATTGGTGTCCTGTACGTGAATTAGATGACAAAATGGTTTGTCATTTCAACATAAGGGCTGCTACTCATGTGCATTAAAATTTGTTCCCTTTCTCTCAGAAAGGTTTCATGCTTCTAGATATTTCAAACAATCTTAGAGTTTGTTGAGAAGGACAAGGGCTGCTGTAGAGATGAGGTGAAGGATGTGGCCGTAATGTCAGCTTGTATCCTTCAAGCATTATGTAATATTTGTCAACATCTCAATTCAGAAACCATCTATCAAATTTCTACTACTATGTTAGCAAACAATCTGTCTCAAATTGGTCCATTTTTCTGTATGTTTGCTGCATGGCCCTTGAGCACAATATGGCATATTGATCTTTTGGATGTGTTGGAATGTATGAGCAAGATTTCATTTAAACCCTTTGACGGTTACTTTAGAATAGATGAGATATGCTGCTAGGTGCGACTTGTTTTTTATGTTGTGTTTTTATCAAAAGAAAAAGGCAAAAGCAAACACCATAGAAGCTCCTAGTTTATCACAAGCTGAGACAGATGTTTGAATCTCATCTATTTTCCTGCTTGGCTTTACAACCTATAGATGTGCTTCAATTGCTAGTTATCCTGCTTTGATACGGCATAACCCTATTTGCTATTTAATGTAGGTAAGCATTTTATGATAACTGAGAACTATGGTCGGTTGTTGTCCAACCCTATGATTTCTCTTTGATCTGCATCTCCCTTAAAAAGAAAAATGATCTTTACTCTGCTGGTATGTTTCAGGTGCTTGCACTCACTGTTGTATCTGTAGGTGTTGCTGTTGCTACGGTGACAGATTTGCAGTTTCACTTCTTTGGTGCTTGCATTGCAGTAGCGTGGATAGTGCCAAGTGCAGTTAATAAAATTCTATGGTCCAATCTCCAGCAGCAGGAGAATTGGACTGCCCTTGCGTATGGTCCTAAACTATTGTGAATGATTTGCTTCTTTTATCGTTATTATTTTTAATCAGTTCATTGTATCTTGGTAGATATTACATCCGTAGTACCTAACGTCAAATTTGCAATTCTGGTCACAGGTTAATGTGGAAGACCACACCAATTACATTGTTCTTTCTGGTGATGTTGATGCCATCACTTGATCCTCCCGGTGTCCTTTCATTTAATTGGAACTTTTACAACTCCACAATCATTGGTGCCTCGGCTGTTCTTGGCTTCTTGCTTCAGTGGTCAGGTGCTCTAGCACTTGGGTATGTGCTTTGGGGCATTTACAGGCTTCCGCTTTCACTTTGTGTCCTTAGTTCTAACCTTCTGAACTTGTCTTTGGTTTATCTGATGTTTTCAGTTTTTCATTTCAACTGATCGACTAATGTTTTAGATTTGGAGAAGCAAACAAAGAAAAGAAGCCAAATTAATTAGTCAATATAGATCAAACATTAGCTTAAGTTTCTTATATGTAGTCTGCCGTAAAACACACAAGCGTTTTGTCACATCCTCTGTGATTTCACCACGTAATTTTGCATTCTTCCCCCATAGAGCAGTGTCTTTGTATATTATCCCACAATATACCTGATTCTCTGCTCATCAACCTTGTGGTCCCCAATTCGTTAACCCCAACTTGAAAAGAAGCAGAGATCAAAGCCTGAGGGTACTTTTTTTATGTGATAACCTACATGTACCAACCTCCACCACTCTCCCTACGAGAAATAATGGCCCTCTTCACTTTGCACCCTTAGTGACTCCAATCCCCAGCCTCAAGGTTGGACGTGGAGGGTGCTTTCCACTTGAGCTGCCCTCTTCGTCCAAAGGCTGAGGGTTGTCAGACCAAACAAAAAAAAGGAATAAAGATTGTGGGTAGAACTACTAGACAAAGATTGTGTTGGTAATTAGGGGTGTGCATTCGATTTATCGATTCGATTTTGACCTTTATCGATAATTACTTATCGATTATCGATTTGTACATATGCTTATCGTTATCGTTTCAATAAGGTTTCGATTTCGGTTTATCGATTTTTGGGGCTTATCGATTCGGTTATCGATTACACCAATAAGAAAATTTACGGGATTCCACCAATAAGAAAATTTGCTAGCTCTAAGCGATGTTGTAATGTTTAGTACCCTTATTTAATATATGTATACTATGTGTAAAGCATGTATAAATAGTGGATAGCTAATAGAGATAGATGACTAATCACTATTGTATCATACCAAATGATACTACGATTAATTGATTTAATTCAGGCAGACTAATTATTCTTCAGCTCCTTACCTAACTGACCAAAAGAACTTCTACCAAATTACAATCAACTTACTGAGAGAACCCATTTGGAGATAGAGAATTATCAGATCTGTGGAAGAAACCGAGAAAGGAGGAATTTTGAGTGAAGAAAATTTAAGGTTTCAGCAGTTCACTGACTTGTGAAGAGGAGGGTAGGGCCGTAGGGGAAAATCTTGAGGCAGAAGCGGCGTGAAGTCGTGAAGAGGAAAGAAAATAATAGGGTAGGGAAAATTAGAAAATAATAAGGGTAGAGGAAAATGGAAATAATAAGTTAGGGTAAAGAAAACCACAGGTAAAAAGAAAAAAAAAAGAAAAAAAAAAGTATCTTATCGATTTATCGATAAATCGATAAGCGAAGTGGACAAAATCGAAATCGAAATCGAAATCGATAACTCGATAAAAAAAATTTCGGAATCGAAATCGATATCGACAAATCGATAACAAATAATCGATTCGATTTATCGATAAACCGATTCGAATGCACACCCCTATTGGTAATACTATGTGGGTAGAACTGCTAGATAAAGATTGTGTTGGTAATACTATGTCTTTGTGCTTGCTTGGTACAACGAAAAATTATTGGAGTATGCCCTTCCAATATGACTTTTCTTTCAAGTCTTAAAGAAAGTTAAGTTGATCTTTCATATGCATTGTTGCAAATTTTCCTTATTATGCTTCTAATTCTGTACCTTCTTTTCTTTGTGTTCCGATAGGGCAACATCTGCAACGACCCATGTTGTACTTGGACAGTTCAAAACATGTGTCATTCTTCTTGGGGGTTTTCTTCTCTTTGGTTCAAATCCCGGTCCAACTAGCATACTGGGGGCAATCACGGCTCTTGTTGGAATGTCTTTCTACACTTACCTTAACTTGCATTCACAGCAGCAGTCATCCAAAACATCCTCCAGACAATCTCCATTCTCTCTATCCAAGTCAAAGCTCGGCAAAGAAAGTGCAGATGGTCGTGATGGAAGTCGTGCTGATGAATCTGTGTAGTTAACTGCACAACAGAGTAAGTTTTGTGACTGGAGAGCAATTCACTAACCACGGTTCAGTTGTAGCATGAAAATATTTCCTGGTAACAAATGATAGCTAACATGACCGACCATTCTATGTGACACTGAAAAGTTGTATATTGAAATAGCTTGTTCTGCAGAAGCAATGTGTATCACATAGTTCTTTCTTATTCTGATAAGCAGAAACCAATATGGATGAACTTGTATACTTTTTTTTGTTTGAAAAGTACTCCCTTTATCTCAAAATAGTTTCTCTTTCTCGCAGAGTCAAACCACAGATGTTGAGATATTTAGTATTTTTTTCTTTAGTTTTGAAGGGGAGCCTTGGCGTAACTGGTAATATTGCTGTCATGTGACCAGGAGGTCACGGCTCGGAAACAGCCTCCTGTATACAATAGACCCTTGCGAAAGCCAGATCGGACTGACCGGTTGGAACGATTACGAAAGTTTCCGACAGTTAGACCGTTTGAGAGCCTTGCAAGACTTTCGAGAGTTAACGACAGGAGAAAAGGAAAACGATTGAGAGATTTGATTACGACCGTTCGAGATTCGCGTTAGCATACTCGATATCGCACAGATCAATTGCAAGGGGATCTAGATTGAATAAAAATGTCCGGCCTTTCCCCGGACCCCGCGCATAGCGGGAGCTTAGTGCACCCGGTTGCCCTTTAGTTTTGAAATGCATAATTGCAAGTTTTGGCATCTTTAAAAGAGTAAAATTAGTTATAATTTCATTTGCTTTTGAAACATAATCAAATTGATCCTTGATAACTTTACTTTGTGCCTCACATCTCTTACTTAGCAACAAAAGAGAACATGCATGGGTTGCAGGATTGTGGAAGCCCACGTGCAAACTATGGCCACGAAAACAAGGGCGAAGTGTATGAAATAGCCATTATTAATGCCTGTACTTATTAGCCACTGTTGCTAATGTATTTAAAATGAAGCCGATTTGAGTCGACTAAAGGATATTATGCTCTAAAGTTTGCACCTACACGTGAACTTGAGGATATTGTGTCCTAAAGTTTGTACTGCTACACATAAACTTTTTTAGGACACTGTATCCTGAAGTTTGCATTGCTACATGTGTAATTCAGGACATTTAGTTCGAACTTCAGGACATTTTCAACAAAAAAAAAAAAATATTGACAGAAGGCTCAACTTATTTCTATTCATAGTCACATGTTGATGCATAACTATCTATCATAAATGAAAGAAGGAAAAATGACGCAAAAAGGAAATAAAAAGAAGGAAGCATAACCTACATGGAAGTAAAAGTACCAAATAACAAGAAGGACGATTACAACTTTTCCATCAAACACCTTCACATACAATAGAGCAGATAGAATAATAAAAAATTTATTCCATTGTACACATGTCGACATAATAAAAATAGTAAATCTCTCTTCAAAATTTTCAAGTCCTTTCAACCCTGAGTTCCATATTTACTTTCTTTTCCTCCTCACCCTCCCCTTTCTCCAATATATATAATAGAAATTAAAAGAAAAAAGTCTTTTCGTAGTTAGAAAGGAACTTAAAATTTTAAGTCCAGTATACAACAATCATATACATTACTAGAATTTTATATACAGCCTATGTGTATTTATTACACAAACTTTAATCTTCTTGAATAACTAATTAAGAAACTTGTCTCGTTGCAAGGTGTGTATTTAACCACATGGGCAAGAGGTCCTTCCGTGGAATCTGTCTGCCCTCCTGTTTACACAAACTCTCTTCTCCTTTCAGTTTATTCAAGACATGTCTCAGAGATTGCACGTGTTACAACATGCGCAACGAAAGCAAGCATACAATTTAGGTATCAAATATATGTAAACTAGACAATAATATAATTATTATATTAGAAGCACTAACTTCTTGAAATTGTTGTACAAATATTCCGCACAACAAGAATTCAAAACTACAGTCTTCTGCTATAGTCCTAGTAAGATCTTGAATGAATTTGCTTTGAGTGGGCAAGAACAATACAACTCTAAAAGGTGAGTTATTGGGTGAAAATTATCTTCCTTAAGTAGACACATTTTCAGCCAAAAATAGGGCTCTAAAAAACTTGTAGAATTCTACTTGCACAAGTAGTATCCTACTCTAACTCGACCGGATGACTTTTCTCCCGTGTCACTTTTTACCCAAGTCAGTCCAGGTTTTTACTAGGCATAGCTATCGGAGATGATGAAATACTAGAAACTTCTATGGTGTTTGATAAAGAAAAGGGTTTGGTTTAATCTTAGTTTTGTCCGTAAAATGACTGAGTTTTACTCTGCTTTGTTCGCCTAGATATAGGCTGGTCTCTCATTAGTTTTTTGGGCCTTTTCTATTCAGCAGATTGCACATTGGGCCTCCCTATCTGTCTGCCCAATACAAAAGCCCAATAGAAGGGAATAGAAGAGAATAGAAGAAGAATAATAGCTGTACTTTTTATTCTTTGTTTGTTACAAATTAGCCAATACAATAAGGACACATAGGATAGTTAGTTATGCACAAATTCTTTTTTTCTTTGTATTTATACACAGTCTCTGTACAGTAAAATCACATCATCAATACAAAAAGGGAAAATTCTCTAAATTGTTCTCTTATTTCTTCATGGTATCAGAGCAGGTTTAATCTGCTACAGATCCACAATACATCATTTTTTCCCCTTTTTTTCTTCACTACAATGACAACTGATGGTCAGGCCAGCGATTTATTGAGTTCTTCTACTCCTGCTACTGGGGTTTCCATGGCAGCAGTGTCGTTTTCTTCTGGTGTTGTTGATTCAGCACATCCTTATTACCTACATCCTTCTGATTATCCTGGTATGAACCTCGTTTCTTCTGTTTTTGACGGTAGAGGTTATGGAGGATGGAGAAGGGCAATTGTGATAGCTCTGTCCGCTAAGAACAAGCTAGGGTTCATTGATGGAACCCTAGTTGTTCCTGCTGCTGATTCAGGACTTCAAAGAGCTTGGGCACGTTGCAATGATATGGTCCTTTCTTGGCTTCTGAACTCACTGTCCAAGGAAATAGCAGAAAGTGTGCTATATTCACAAAGTGCAAAGGACCTTTGGGCTGAACTGGAAGATAGATTTGGTCAGACAAATGGTGCTAAACTTTTTCAATTGCAAAAGGAGCTAAGTGCTGTAGTGCAGGGAAATTCTAGTGTTACCACTTATTTTACTAAAGTGAAGAGCTTATGGGATGAGCTGGATGCTCTTAACACCTTCTCAGCTTGTGTATGTAACTGTGATTGTGGAGCTAAAGTAAAGAACCACAAAGCTCATCAAGATGAAAGACTGCTACTATTTCTTATGGGTTTAAATGATTGTTTCATATGAGTAAGAAGTAACATTCTGTTATCTTCTCCTCTGCCAACTATTGGACAGGCATATTCGTTAGTCATCTAAGATGAAAAGCAGAGGGAGATCCATATTCCTACTTATCCAGGAGATTTTGCTTCCTTTATTACTGTTAATATGCCAGGAGGGGGGAAGAGGTATAATGAACATAGAGGTCAAAAGGGAATGATTGAGTCTAAGAAGGCTACAAGCATTTGTGCCTACTGTAAGAAACCAGGACACACTATAGACAAGTGTTATAGGATCCATGGTTTCCCAACAGAATTTAAGTTTACAAGACAGAAGAAGTTCCAAGGTGCAATACAAGCTAATAATGTTGTTAATACAATTGATGACAATGAACAAGCAATCACTGTTTCAGAAACAAAGTCACTCACCCAAGAGAATGTGGCTCAGTTGCTCCAACTACTCCAGCAAGTTAAGCTGGGGCAACAGGTGGCAGAACTTCCTCTGATGCTTTTGCAAACGCTAATTGTGCCGGTATACCTTCCTTCTTTAATTATCCTGCCTGTTTCATTGAAATCAATAGTCAGTCTTGGATATTAGACAGTGAAGCCTCAGAACATATGACATATAACAAGAAATTTTTTAATGTTCTTAAACCTTTACTCAAGCCTAGAATTGTTAACTTACCAAATTCTCAAAAGGTGTTGGTAAATCACTATGGTTCAGTCACTCTATTTTCTAATCTAATACTCCAGAATGTTCTGTATATCCCTTCTTTCAAATATAATCTTTTATCTGTTCACAAGTTGTGCAAACAGTTAAAACATCCACTCTTTTTCACCTCTTCTTCTTGTTTTCTGCAGGGCCCTTCAAGAGCCCTCTGGAGATTGGTAAAGAGAAGGCAGGACTCTACATCCTTTAATCAAGGCCAACAGCAGCCATTCCCAGTTTTTCATCCAAATCTAGCAATAGTTTTCTTTCTAGCAGGAAGTTTAATTTAGGACAACATGTACCTATTTTACATTTCTGTTTTAGTTCTATTTCCAAAGTAAAAGATAAGCTATGGCATTATAGACTAGGCCATATGCCTTTCAGTAATATGAAAAACATTTCTGCTATTCCTATTTCTGTCTCATCTAAGTCTTATACTCCTTGTATTGTTTGTCCTATGGCAAGGCAATCTAGACTACCATTTCCTACAAGCAGCATTACCACAAATAACACATTTGAATTGATTCACATTTATACATGGGGCCCTTATAATAAACCTACCTATGATGGGTTCAAGTATTTCTTAACTATTGTAGATGACTATAGTAGGGGTACATGGACTTATTTACTCAGCAACAAATCAAATGCCTTTTCAGTCCTAAAATCATTCCTGATTATGGTAGAAAGACAGTTTCATACAAAGTTTAAAACCATTAGATCAAATAATGCTTTTGAATTAGGAAGTGGGGCTGCCCAGTCAGAATTTTTTCTCTCTCAAGGAATCTTGCACCAGACTACTTGAACTGCCTCTCCACAACAAAATAGAGTTGTGGAGAGAAAACACAAGCATTTGTTGGAAACTTCTAGGGCCCTACTCTTTCAGTCTAATCTACCTATTTCTTACTGGGGTGATTGTCTTTTAACAACAACTTATCTCATTAATAGATTTCCCTCAAGGGTGCTTCATTTTAAAACACCTTATGAGATTCTTTTTCATTCTAAACCAGACTACACAAAGTTAGGATGTTTTGAATATTTGTGTTTTGTTTCTACTCTTGCCAACCAAGGAACAAAGTTTCAACCCAGGGCAATCCCATGTGTATTTCTGGGATATCCACATGGTAAAAGAGGTTACAAAGTCCTCAATCTCAAAACTCTGAAAACGTTTATCTCTAGAGATGTTGTTTTTCATGAAGAAGTTTATCCTTTCACTTCTAAACTATCTCAGCATTCTCCAGATTCCTTCTTGCCCTTTTCACCTTTGCCTAATTCCACAAGTAGTATTCTTGACCCATTCCCAGAAACACAACCCACATCACCACATCCTATCTCTCACTCTAGCATACCCCTCTCCCCAACCTCTGTTCCTTCACTCACATCCACTCATTCCCAGCATTATCCTATCCCTACTGTCTCCCCTACCTCATCTTCTCCATCTGAACCTATGATAGAGAATTTAATCAGAAAGTCATCTAGACCTCATAATCACCAGTTTATCTCAAAGATTACATTTGCAATGCTATTAAACTTACAGATGTTAGTGCTTCCTGCTTCCTCTCCCCTGCAACACCACCTAGTTTTCCTTTTTCTGGGCTTTCTACCCCCAATCAACATCTACTAAATTCTCTATCTAGCATTCAAGAACCTACCAACTACAGTAAAGCAGCACTTCACCCAAGATGGCAAGAAGCCATGGCAAAGGAGATTGATGCTCTTGAACAGAATCAAACCTGGGAAATGGTGGAACTACCCCGAGGTAGAAAAGCACTACCTTGCAAATGGGTGTATAAGGTGAAACATCATTCTGATGGAAGTGTGGAAAGACTAAAGGCTAGGCTAGTAGTGAGAGGAGACATTCGAAAGGAAGGAGTGGATTTCACTGAAACTTTTTCACCAGTGGTGAAAATGACCACAATCAGATGCATCCTTGCTACAGTTGTGAAGAAAGGTTGGGGAATCTACCAATTAGATGTTAATAACGCATTTCTACATGGTGATCTTAATGAAGAAGTTTATATTAAGTTTCCTATTGGTTTTTCACCTTCTTCCCCTACTCAAGTTTTCCATTTGAAGAAGTCACTTTATGGTTTACGTCAAACTTCTCGTCAGTGGTATGCTAAGTTAACAGCAACTTTAAATTTTAAGGGGTATTCACACTCCTTAAATGACTACTCTCTATTCTCCAAAAAAATGGATTCCTCAATATCAATAGTCGCAGTCTATGTTGATGACGTCTTACTCACAGGAAATAACACTGAAGAACTATGTGCTTTCAAGTTATTTCTAGACCAAGAGTTCAAAATAAAGGATTTAGGGAACTTACACTATTTTTTGGGCATGGAAGCCATCCGAGAATCTGCAGGACTGATTCTGTCCCAGCGTAAGTTTTCTTTGGATCTTCTCACTGAATTTGATGTTTTGCACAAAACCCCTGTCTTCTGCCCTCTTGATCCAACCATCAGACTATTTGGCCAAAACTGGTGATCCTCTTCCAGATCCAACCTTGTATCGTCACTTATTGGGTAAGTTAAACTACTTAACCCACACAAGGCCAGATCTTTCCTTCACGGTGTAGCGCCTCAATCAATATACGCATGATCCCAAGCAACCTCATCTGCAGGCGGCGCTTCGTGTTCTTAGATACTTGCTCAAAGATCCTGGTCTTGGGTTATTTATGTCTTCATCACCATCCTTTCAACTGCTCGCCTTTTGTGATTCCGACTGGGGTACTTCTCCTGAATCACGAAAATTTGTTAGTGGTTTTTTCATCTCACTTGGGGGTTCTCCAGTTTTCTCGAAGTCCAAGAAATAGACTTCCATCGCCCTAAGCTCTGCTGAAGCTGAGTATCGCTCAATGAGGCGAGTAGTTGCCGAGCTCACATGGCTTGTGCGTCTTTTTGATGATTTAGGGGTTCCTATTTCTCTTCCTGTCTCTTTACACTCTGATAGCCAAGCAGCAATCCATATAGCAAAAAACCCCGTATTTCATGAGCGGACGAAATATGTGGAAATAGAGTGTCATTTTGTTCGACAACAATTTCTTGCGGGCTTAATTTCTTTATCTTTTGTTCGTTCCTCTTCTCAATTGGCAGACCTTTTTACCAAATCTCTCACATGACCACTTCACCATAGACTTTTGGGCAAGTTGGGGGTTTTGGCATCCCCTTCCAACTTGAGGAGGGGTGTTGGAGATGATGAAATACTAGAAACTTCTATGGTGTTTGATAAAGAAAAGGGTTTGGTTTGATCTTATTTTTGTCCGTAAAATGACTGAGTTTTACTCTGCTTTGTTCGCCTAGATATGGGCTGGTCTCTCATCAGTTTTTTGGGCCTTTTCTATTCAACAGATGGCACATTGGGCCTCCCTATCCGTCTTCCCAATACAAAAGCCCAATAGAAGGGAATAGAAGAGAATAGAAGAAGAATAATAGTTGTACTTTTTATTCTTTGTTTGTTACAAATTAGCCAATACAATAAGGACACACAGGATAGTTAGTTATGCACAGATTCTTTTTTTCTTTGTATTTATACACAGTCTCTGTACAGTAAAATCACATCATGGAAAATTCTCTAAATTGTTCTCTTATTTCTTCAAGGGGCCAGAGAAATAATAAGAGGCTACTAATTATAGTATTAATTCAAAATTTTGCATGAATTAATTCTTACGATAAGTAATTGCATTCCACTAAAAAACTGCAATTGAACTCCTCAATATGAATTTCGAAAATTCACTAACACTTATTTTAACTCCCCATGTTAAGATCCCAAATACCAGTTAATTAAATTAAATCACTAAAAATTTAATTTAATCAACTAATTAAATCCTTTATAATTCCGCTTAAACTATTTCATGTGACGGATACAAAATCCACCGGTCGAATTTTCACATAAAACTTATAAGCTTACAAATGTTATTCGTTATTGTCTAATCTATTAGGCATACACTAACTCTGAATAGAGTTGTACCTTTTGATAAATCAAAACAATAAATAAATAACACTGATCATAATAATTATATCAAGATTAGGAGTATAAGCTCATTTAATGAATTAGAGAAAATATTTTATATATATTCAGTGTAAAAGCATCTTTTCTCTACTTGATCCGTTCAATATACACTAAGTACACTAGCACAAGAAGTCGGAGTAAAACCACTCACATAATCAAAACAAATTATGCTATAATCTTGTGCTACAATCATCAAGATATTTTGTCCAATAATATCTTCGATTGTGAACATAGTTTATTGATTATGTGAACCGACAATTTAATCTTCTGTGCATGAGGTAAGATTCCATACACTAAATTGTCTGCTACATATAACTAAAAAGACACACATGTAACAAATGATCCATTTAAAAAGATACTTTATTGAATTGAATAAATTAAATAAATAATTGTTCCATAAAAAATAAATAAAATACTATATCTAAACCGCATGATTAATAGTATATTCCAACAACAGGAACTAGGTAACATCTCAATCTGAAATCTTTTTTATTATACAAATCTGTACTCAAGCTATAATCTTAAGCCTTTGTTTCGCTGTCCACGTGAGGCTGTAAAATACTGTGATAATAACATATTGCAGTTTCCTAAGTCTTCAAGGGGACGTACGTACTGAATTTTTTTTAATAAACAGAATCGAGTCACTGAAAAATCTTATGGAAACGTCGAACAAGAAACTGCATGCACAATGGATTTAAGTTATATGCACAAATATTTTATACCATCAATTTATATTATTAACCTACAACAGTATATGTAACTCTCCGTATAATAATATAATAACCTGCTATTCCCTGTTAAATATACAAAATTGATGGTAAATATATTTTTACACCGTTAATATATATAACTGAATTTGGAACAATGCATCCTTTTCTTCTAACGGTTACCAAGTCTTAAAGAGTTGTTATAAAAGTGCGCTGTTGTCATGCTGGTAAGATCCATTTTGTTCAGACTTGGAGGAACATTATCACATGCATTGTTTGTACGCAATCGATAATAAATTGCTACTTAATTTGATTCAGAGAACTCCCTGTTCGTTGAATTAAGTCATAAGAATATATAGATTAAGCCAAAGGCCAAATATTATTTAGCGTTTTGTCAATATCAATAATTCAAAGTACATTTCTTGATCGATCGGGTAGTTGTTGATGCCTGATGGTGGTTATAATAACTTCGTTTTCGTTTTTGATTGAAACTTAAAATTTTGATTAATTATATATTTTGTATAATTTGGTTTATCGTTAATTAAATTACGTCGAAATAAATGTTTCTTTCTGCGACACCGCATACGTTTAACTCTTCGCTTAGTCTACCTGTAAGGTGAAGCTAAAATGTTGAATATATTCCTGCAGGTTAAGGTACAGGCTTATAGCACATAAAATTTAAGGGACGAATATCTCTAGAGGATTTTTGCAACTTGTGTCAAGCCTAATAAAATATATATTCAAATATTAATAAAGTGAAAAACTAATTAAGCATATTATCTATCACTTTTGTAGTTATTTGAATGTATTCGGTCCAAGAAAGGAAAATGCATGCATGTCAAAGTGCAGTGGGTGTATATAGTTTAATTATCAGTGCAATGAATTTTGTGCCATGAACGCACAATATTTGGTGATTGACGTGGATATACGCAAGGTAAATATTTATTTGAAGACTTCAACGGATAAAAGGAAATTTCGCTCTTGGAAAACACCTATAAGAAAATTGATATTTCATGCACAAAGTATTTACATTTACGCTACAATCCAAAGGGTACGATTATAAATAGCATGTCCTGCTGTAAATATTAGTGACTTCTTCCACGATACGAACCCATGACTTATAGACAATTTTACTGTTGATGTCCTTCATTTTGGTTGTAATTGAATTAAAAATGAATGTTCAGTTGAGGGTAGAGGTTAGATTCAAAAGTGTTCAACTGTCTCTTTCCTACTAAAAGTGTCACATGATACAGCAAATTAAAAAACTATCAAGATGCTTGAAACTCAGAACAATACGTTTTTTAAAGAGGCAAATCTTGGAACAATGCTCTGAAGCTAAATTTCTCTTCTCCCTAGTATGATTATCCTTTATTATTGAATTTAAGCTTTCACGTGCATGTAGAAGTTTTAAGAACTCAGATGGTCAAATAAAGGCAACATAGCTGGAATAAAATAAAGTGAATAAATTTCCGTAAAAATGAAATAGAATCCACCTCGTTTGACTTTTATTTTATAATAAATTTTTGTCATACTTAAACTGTACAAAAAGTAGAACAATCATATTTTTTCTTTCGTTCAATTTTCATAGTTTGTTACTTTTAGCTTTTGAATCGGAGGGAATTTCTTTATTATTGAAGTGGAAACTTCTATTTCATTTTATTCGTTTACGTGAAAAGAGAACATCTTTTGCTTTTTTGAATTTACAAAATTATTTGACTCTATTGCACCCACACACATCAGTGTATCTATGCTTTTGTTCACCATTCCAGATAAATAGGAGAAAGCAAATGAAGAAAAATATATACAAGGTACAAACTTTTTAATTGTAATATATTTAAAGCAAAATGAAGAAGGAAAAAGAACAATCCCTTTTCTTTCTCCATTGTATGTATAGAAAATGTAGGTTGTGATTTAATTAAAAAGTTTGATCTATTGGCCCAGAGGCGAACTCAGGATTCGACAGTCAGGGGTGTACCGTTACACTCAGTAAAATTTATCACTGCTCATAAAGATTGATACGGGGATCTTTGTTAATATCTGACTATTTCTTGAAGAAATTGACAAATATATATGAAGTTTTTATCGAAGTTACCGAGTGCAGGTGACCCCTCTACCGACCATATATGTTCGCCTTTCTATTGGCCTATATACCATAAAAACTAGCAAGCTAGTGCATGGTTCAAAGCTCGCCGAATAATTGGTCTGCCCTTTCTATCTTTCTTCATTTAAATATCACGTTTGAACTAGAACAACATTTGAGCAAGACAATAGTGTCAAATGTTTAGATCTAAACTAAAACTTTGATATTAGTAAATGAAGTAATGATACATCAATAATTCTACTATTGACCAGTTCCTCTTCCTAAGCTAACTATGGTAACAGCAATTAAATTACAACTACAAAATGAAAAAAAAGAAAAAGAATTAAAATAAATTAATGCAGTTTTTGTATAAGAAGAAGTCCCAATAGTCACATGCAGGGGAACACACAGTTGTTTCCTGTTGTCTTTCTTCCCTGAATCCACTGCCTTAATTATTTCTTGGATTCATTGAACTTGTCTGTCTCTGTTCCCCATGTCTTCACCAAAAAATTATAGCCCAAGAAGCACGTAATAGAGTATTGTAATGGGCAAGGCAACTAGCATTCCAAATATAACCCTGCCAAAGAACAAAGAAAAATGAGAATTTGAATAATTTTGTATATATTTTCAAAGCTATAACTTTTGTTTTATGTAGCTTTGTAATTCTATTATGCTCTTTTGACTTTTGAAAGTTGATTACAAACATCTTTGCTTTACATTTGGAAGAGTTTATACGAGATAATATGCGGTCCGGTACACTAAGCTCCAGCTATACGCAAGGTTCATGGAAGGGCCGGACCACAAAGGTCTGTTAATTGTACACAGCCTTACCCTGCATTTCTGCAAGAGACTATTTTCACGTCTCAAAATTGTGATCTTCTAGTCACATAACAACAACTTTACCAATTACGTCAAGGCTACCTTTCATGTCTAACATAACAATATTTTGATAAAATTTTATAGTAGAAACTTACGCGGTGCTAAGGATGTCAGGGTGGACGTTGTATTCTTTTGCGAACACAAATGGAACAATGCCTTGGGGAAGAGCAGCCTGCAAGTTATAATAATGGCAATGTTAATTTGAAACTTTCTGATCACCAGACTATCAGTGCACAGAAGTCAGACGCGTAAAAGATTCAGATTAAAGGACAGTGGGCACTAAGCTCCTGCTATGCGCGGGGTCTGGGGAAGGGCCGGATCATAAGGGTCTTTTGTACACAACCTTACCCTGCATTATATTTGTGCAAGAGGCTGTTTCCACGGCTCCCGCAGATTTCAGATTATAAGGAAAAATTAATGTACCTGAACAATGGCAACATGTAATAATACACCACGAAGGCCAATAGCGATTGAAGTAGCTGCAATGACTGCAGGTCCTGTTAAGAACCTTACTGCCATTGAAAATGTGGCAACAGATTTCCCACATGCTATGATCTTTGGTTGTAAAGCCATGAACAAACCTATATTTTAAAGCAATTAGTAAAAGATAATGTAAAGTTTATAAGAGTGTGTATTTCTTTATTTTTTTTTAAAGGAAAAAAAAAATTATACTAAGAGAATCATATTTACCTAGACTGAACATAGCCATTCCAAGACCAGCATCTGATAGAATTGAGATTGATCCTTTCACTATGGAAGGCATTTGAATATTCCATCTGCACATTTTGGACACCAACATTAAGGTTGTAATAAAAAAAGGTTGCCCGGTGCACTACGAGTGGGGTCCGAGGAAGAGCCGAACTACAAGGTTATATTGTATGCGGCCTTATCTTGGATTTGTGCAAGAGGCTGTTTTCACGACTCGAACCCGTGATATTTTTCTTTTATTTTAAATATAAAAGAATTATTATTAGTCTAGACAACTGGAACTATTAAGTCATGAAGTGATTAGAGACACCCTTAGGTGGCCAAACTCATTCCAGCAATACAAAATAAATGCAATTCACTATACTATATGAAGACAATTCAGATGGTTTTAATTATTTCATACATTAAAATATGTAGAAACATTTCAAATTAATTGGTAGAAGAAGGAGAAAGAAGTAGACCTGAATGAGACCAAAGACCAAATGAGGCCTAACAAACTTGAATATGTGTTTGGATTTCTTATCAATTTCCTCCACACCATAATAAGTATAAGCCTTGTCATAACACTAGCAGGAGGCATCTGTTGTTTCTTCTCTCCTTCTAATTCCATGTCCACTTTCTTCTGCCCTGGGAAAGGAGAGCCATTTCCTGAATACTTGGAACCTTCCTCAATCTCTATTTCTTTATCTCCAATTGCTTTCCCAACTGGACTTGCATTCTCTATCAAATAAGAAAAGAGACAATTGAAAAAACAGGATAAAATTAAAGAAATGTTCAGTCCAGCATATATATAAAATGTTTTGTTGCCCGAGCTAAGTGGTTAGAAGGGAGCCTTAGAGCAACGTTAAACTTGTCTCTATGTGATCTATACATAGGTCACAGATTCGAGCATCAGGGTGGGCTGCCTACACTACACCTCTTGGAGTGCGGCCCTTCCCCGAACCCTGCGTGAACGCGGAATACTTTGTGCACCGCTCTATCTTTTAAGCTAAGCGATTAGATTCAACAAGCAAGAGGGATAGCCCTCTTTAATCTCAAAATTTAATTTTTATATACTGACATTTTAGTTTTTTTACACTATTAGGTCACTTAAAAGCTACTATAGGTAAATACACGGTGTTCTTAGAAAGTGAAAGTAGTAATATGCAAAACATAACAGGTTACGTGCTGCAACATATTAAAATATGTAGTAGTATAAAATATTTTTACTGTATTATAAGGTAAATCCTTAATGATTGAAGAAGGTCAACTAAGAAAAAAGTGAACAAGAAAGGACTAATTAGGAGCCAAAAATGTGAAAAAGGACAAAAGATAATTAATTGTTTGTATGCACCAGAGACAAATTTTGAAGCAACAACAAAAACTTAGTATAATTCTATTAGTGGGGTTTTGGGGAGGATAAAATGTACGCAGTCTTATTCCTACTCTGGAAGGGGCAGATAGATTGTTTTCGATAGACTACTTTAATTTGCAGGTCGGTTAATTTACCTCTTGCTGCAGCTATCTCTTGTTGAAGAACAGCCTTAGATGCATCAAGAATCCCAAGTTCAGTTGAACCAGATTTGTTTACTGCATTTCTATGATTACCTTCAGATGTAGGAGATGCACTTGAACTCCAAACAAACATATGAAGCTCTTTATTATTGTTATTATTATTGTTATTGTTATTATTCGGCATTGGCACGGGCACAGACACTCCACTCCCACTTCCTACTTCCTTTTTCCTTTGCCCTGAAAACATTGGATTTGGTGGTGGATATAAAGGTGGTGCACCTAATCCATTAGCAGAAGCAGTACTAGCACTGTTGAATAGCTCCCCACTCATACTCCTACCTGTCGAGACATAATATAAATTAATTAACTAAAAATATAATCTTTTTAAATGAGATGGTCACACAATTTAATACGACGTACCTCCCCTAGTCTTCTTGTTGGCTCCAGACTTCAACATATCCTCTTCAAAATTTGAGGTTCTTGGAGTTGGCCCTTTAGATGATTGCAAAGAGAAAACATCCCCTCCAAAACTATTTGTATAACCATGTTTTGGACTTGCTGTTTTACTAGCAAACATAGCATAAAAATCAGTCTGATTAAAACTAGATGCCCTCGGGGTCGGTCCTCGAGACGATTGAACAGAATAAATTTCAACACCAGTTAAATTTGAAGCTCTTGGAGTCATATTATTTGACTGTAAATGTGACTTGTTATATGATGAAATAATAGAAGAAGCAGATGACCTTCTAACAATAACATGCAATTTCCCATCATCTCCAATTTCAGCATCAGCTTGTAATGGTTCACGACCATTAAGTGAAACAACATCTGATTCAACACGAAATGAAGTAATAGAAGCAGCTGTTTCAGGAAATTGCTCGCCAATTAATAGCTTAGCACCTCTATACTCAAACATAAAAAGCATAAGTGTATACCAAATTACACTTTGCATAACTACAATTTGAACCATAAGATTCCCTGAGAAATCACCATACATAGCTTTAAGCAAAGGAATTCCCATAACTAAAGTATTTGGAAGTGTTGATAAGGAAAAAAGAGTGATCATCCATTCTAAACTACCATTTTTGGTCACGGCTTGCCATACGAAAAGTGCGCTAAGAATTACAACTTTTTGAAGTGAATCAGCAGCAATGAAATGGTAGTTCATAGCATAAGGATCATTGGTAGAAATGAAGTGAAAACCAAGCAATGGAACGGCGAAAACCGCCACGAATCGATTGATTCCAGAGCATTGATCTGGTGTAAAGATTTTCCACCAACGGACTGAGCCATAAGCTAAGATCATAGCAACATATAATGGTATAATTGCAGCAAGAACATCATATATGTCTTTACCATTAATCATGGCTACTACCAAAATTAATCTCAAACCAAGATAGAGAAAGAAAGAAAGAAAGAAAGAAGAAAAGGGATATATAAAAGTGATACTTATAAAAGATTTAAGAGAGATGAAATTAATAGATGGTGAAGAAGCTAGGTGGGGATATAGACTAATTAATGAATTAATTAACTGCTCGAAATAGAGAGAGAGAATCTTATTAAATGAGTCTTCACTTAATCTTCCTCTTCATGGGATTGTTGCAAACGTTGACAAAGTATTCCCTTCGGTAAGTGGCGGTGTAAATTTTTTTTCTACTCTTTTTGAGAGGAATTTAACTTATATATGCGACTTTGTTTTTGTTTTTGTTCTCACTAGTGTAATATAAGACTACTGAAAACTTTAAACACTATCATATCCATGTTCACATCTAGTATGCAACGTAAAAATAATTTGAGTTTAACTAATATACTCCGACGATGATATGTGTAGGTTATCCTTCTTAAAAAGTAAGAATTTATATTTATATTTATATCTATGTATATATTATTGGTTAAATCAAGTGGCAAACTACTATAAAGTCACTTGATAATTTAAGATAATATTTGTAATAACATTTAATTTAAATTAAAAGATAAGATTGTTTGTTAATTTAAATGAAAATGTAGTAAATAAGATTCTTTTGAATCAGAATGGAAAAAAACTAAATATTTTTCTAAAGATACAGTCGACTTCCATATCTTAACTAATATATATTTTTTTTAAATTTGAATTGAAAGACAAATATAACACCCCTATCTTAACTAATTATAAAAATACAGATGGAGGTATTATCAACACATACTACTACTACTACTACTATTATTATTAATAATAATAATAATTAATATTTTTTGGATTAACAGAGGTAGACATGACAAATAATGGAGGAATTTTTTACATAAGCCCAGACTTTATGATGAACATGTTAGAATTCGGAAAAAACATAAAAATAGGAATACAGACTAAAGGATACGAAGAAATGACTAACGGAAACAATCTTTTAATGTGTATAGGATTTCTAGGAAAAATGACGGATGATAGTAACACCAAATTCAGACTAAAAATAGATGATGTAGTAGAAGTAATGGGAAATAAAGGAATTAAACTAATAAAGCCCATAAAAATAGACCCCGAAGAGTACGCAGGATTAGAATGGAATCTGGAAAGTTTTAATA
>ML438918.1:16155-53959 GCA_005239525.1 Nicotiana knightiana
CCTATTCTCAATAGATTAACGCCTATATTCCTATGAAATTAATCTATTAGAACGCACTAAGATTACGATGTTTAATTAAGCACGGTGACTTGGTATATTCCTATCCTAACCACAAATCCGCTCCCCTGAAGGGTTAAGATCGCGCTCTCTTCAATTCTTCTCTAATCTATATACGGCTTTCCCAAGCATAACATCGATAGTATATAGAACCTAATTGCTGGCCAAACAATTAAGCAATTAAATGCAGAATTGAAGAAACAACCATATATTGAGCGAATTATAATCAAGGTTAAGTTAATATCGAATAACAATATTCATGGCTAAACCAAAACCCCATAACAATGGGTGTTTATCCACTCATACTAGACTTAAACAATTGCATAAGTTTTGCATAAATGGAAAATACTAGATTAATTTGAAGAAAACTGATAATCCTTTGTTTCTTCAATGATCTTGTGTGTATATTCTCTCCGAAAATGGCATCCTCCCCTTCAAGTTGTGTTTTTGGGTCTATTTATATGTTTGGATAAACCCTAAACGTGTAGGAGACTTCTATTCCAACCGAGAAACACTTTAAAACCTTGAAAACTCGGAGTTGACATGGCCAGGCACCCAGGCGTTAAGCCTCAAACGCCCCCTTATCGCCAAGGCAGGCCTGGCGTTAGGAGCTAAACGCCTAGCTAATGCCAGGGTCACCCTGGCCTTAAGGGCCAAACGCCCCCTTAATGCCTGGGCATGCCTGGCTTTAGGGGTCAAACGCCCGGGTATGGCCCGGCTCACTCCTTTTCGACTCTTGAGCGTATTTTTGATGTTTTATGCACCCATTTAACTCGGCTTCCATCTCCAATCCACCTACACATGAAATAAACTCCATTATGCACATATAACGTGTATTTTTATCACAAAAGCACATAAAATGTAAGGTATATAATGCTTAAAACTATGAATTCTAGCCACGCATCACACATTGCAAATTACATGGATCTGACCTTGATGGAGTGCTTGTATAGGGGAAAGCAAATCAATTGGCCGGCTTTCATCATCCAACTCTTGGACAGAGTTGTGAATGGAACCAAAGCATACGCAATTCCATATGGATTCATTCTGACAGCAGTGCTTGCACATTTTGAGGTTCCAGTGAAGAAGGCTGAGATGGCTACTACAAAAGACTATTTCGGGAAGGAAACTTTGCTGACATGTGACTACAATGTAAATGTTCTTGTGGATGAACCTGGTTCATGTAGGAAGCAACCAGTCAACAGCAAAGTTATAACTATGGTGCAGGAAAAAGAGATCAAGGATATGGAGATCCTTCGTTTGAAGTCTCGTGTGATTGAGGTTGAAGCTGAGCGGGATGCTCTTAGAGCTGAAGTAGCAAAGGAGAAAGAAAATAATGAGGGTGTTCTTAAGCAGATGCTTTCTCTCCTACAATCCAAGACCACAACCTACTATGCACCTTCCCATCCTTAGGTGTCCAGAGCTTCCAAAACCACTTTTTAGACCAGTTGTTCAGTTTCAGTTGTTTTTATTCTGTTTTTTGCTCATGGTTGGTTTGTTTTTGTTTTTCTGTATGGTGGTTGATAATCGTTACTAATCAATGAATTCTGCTTCTAGTTATTGACTTGTCTCAATTTCGTAGATAACTTACATTTATTAGCTTCTTGTGTTGATTAATTATGCTTTGCACCTGCAATTGCCTCAATGGCCATGAGTAATAATTAATAAATCTGGTAAGTGTATCATTTTGCAAACTTTTCGATGATGCCAAAAGGGGGAAGATATGTGCTGAACTTTTTCAATTTTTTTTTAAAGTGATATTTATAACCTAATGAAACTTGTTTCTCTATTATTAATGCTTAAAACCATACAAAGTGTTTGAAGTGTATACAGGATTAAGCACAGAGTTTGTCATCATCAAAAAGGGGGAATTTGTTAACCCATGTCACTGCATAGTTTTGAAGATTGACAAATGGCTGATAAGTTGAACCAGGTCCATCAGAGTACACATATTGAACTGTATAGCTGGCACATGAACCGTTTATGCATAGGAGACATTTGTGAATGTGAAATATCAATGAACCAAGATATTGTCTCCTAATTCGAAAAGGTTAAAAACTGAAGAGAAGATTGAAGTCGAATTCAGCAAGGAAAGTAACAAAAGAAAGGAAGTTGAGTTTGGTACGAATTTGTTCACCCAGGTAGAGTTGGACTAGAATTGGACGACAAGCTCAACAACTGACTCTATAAATACTTGATGTATTTCTGCTGGAATTCTACGCGCACAAAAGATGAAGTGAATCAAAGTCTGAAGCAGAGTTCCGAGAGTTATTTGGCTAGCAGAATCATTGTGCGATTTAAAGGCTACAGTTCAACTAGAAGAACCAGTTCCATCTGATTAATTATTGAGTCTAGTTGATTTTAGTAGGAGTTTTAATATTTTATCTTTTCAGCTTTCATAGAAGCAATTGTAATAGGTAAGCATTGTTCAAGTTAGAGTTAACTTGAAGCTTGTAGAAATTAGCTAGGGGCTAGTTACTACAAAGGGATTAGAGTTAGTCCTAGGATTACAAAAGAGTTTATTTTGTAAGTCCGTTTGGCTCAGAGTTTTAGTGAAGAGTTTGAGAAAATCTTACTGAGGAGTAGGTCGTGGTTTTTTCACCTTTTGAGGTGTTTTTCACGTAAAAATCTCTATATTTTTACTTTACTGCTTTTAATAGTCCGCAACAATAGAAGTAAGTACATCAAGAAGAACCAGGTTTTTCCAGTTAGACAGCACTCGAAAAATTGGGTACCTCACAATTAACTTATATAAGTGTGTGGTATTGACGTCTAAAACATCAATATTGATGGAAGCAATATTTGTTGAGCAACATTCAAGGGCCACTAAGGAGATTCAGAGTTTGAAAGGACTTCTGAATAAAAAAGAAGTGTACGCAGGTGATCTAGTCCAAGCATTGACTCAAGGACAAGAAGATCTCTGCACCTCTTTCAACAAAGTTAAGTCCCTTGAAGCTACTCTTAAACCTTTGAAGGTTTCTTATGAAGTTTCCGAGGCTGAAAAAGAAGAACGGAGGGATGAAGTTGAACAATTGGAGATTGTGAAAATCTTGAGGATAGGATAACTCTGGATGTGAGTTAGGACTTCATGAACACGCGTTTTGAAACTTTGACTGAGGCTAGCTAAGAAGACTTTGATCTCGAAGCTGAGATTGCCAGGGCTAAGGATGCAATTGAAACTACTCAGCAACGCCAACGTTTCTCTATACCCGAGGACGAAATTTCCAAGGGTGATTTAAGCAAAGACGGTTCAGAGGTTGATCCTGTTGATCCCCAACCTTCATCTTCTAGTCCCCAAGTTGATCCTCGCGCTTCTTCTTAAGATGCCCTAGTTTTCTCCTTCAGCAATGAATTTTTATGTTTCTTGGATATTTTTGAATGTTTTTTGATTTGTTAATTGGAAACTAATATTAGTGGTAACTTTAAGCACATTTTATGGATGCCTTTTCTCTTTAATTTCTAAGCTCTTTTCCGCATTATCTAGTAGGATGCATGCTTTAATATACCGCGACTAAATACACACGGTCTTAATTATAAAAGAGGGCACTTTTATATAAACGTCACTGATGAAGATGATGTCTCATATTCATATTGGTGTAAAAATATGAAATATGAAGTAATTTGAAGAAGTTTTATTTGAACTTTCAAAATTCTTTTAATTTCCCCATACTTTTTCCCATGAGCATGGTTTTGGGCTAGGTTATCAACCTCAAGAGGAGGATTCCTTTTTATTTTGAGAAATGGTTTCATTCGCACTAAAGTAGCAACATACTTTCAAGGCTGAAGGAATAAATATTCATGTACATTATTTTCATAACTGCTTTATTTTTTGTAGCAGGTTTACAGGTACGGGTATAGTTATCATGTGACTGTATTGGAATTTCTGAGAAAAATCTGGCCAGTGTTGTTTAGTTATTGCATTTCATCTCTACTCTTGCATATCATATTTATAAGCACAATCAACACTGCCCCAGAAAATGGTCTTCGCGAACGCGACAGCACGCCCGTGAATGCGATGTTATCCATCCCTAAGACTTTGTGAACACGGCTGCACTCTCACGACCGCGTAGGCTAAAATCTTGACACCTAGCTGAGCTCCCTCACTATGCGAACGCGAAAATCCCATCGTGATCGCGGTGACTTCTACCTCCCAAAGCTCCACGAACGCGAGCCCCCTTCCATGAATGCGTTGAACAAACACCCTGCCAAGAAGATACCTTCCGCATTCGGGATAGCCTCTTCGCAATCGTGAAGAAGGAAACTATTGAATCAACAGTCCAAACATGATGGATATCGTTTGAAACCTATATGAAACACACTTGAGGCCCCCAGGACCCCATTCAATCACACCAACCAATCCCAAAACATATTACGAACTCACTAGAGGCCTCAAATCACTCAAAACAATAACAAAACCATAAATCACACCCTAATTCAAGCCTAATGAACTAATGAACTTTCTACTTCCAAAACTCATGCCGAACCATATCAAATCAACTTCGAATAACCTTAAATTTTTCACGCACGTCTCAAATGAAACAATGAACCTATTCCAACTCTAGAACAAAAATCCGAACCCGATATTAACAAAGTCAACCCCTGGTCAAACCTTTCAACCTTCTAAACCTTCAATTTTCAAACTTTTTCCATAAGGCACCAAACTAACCTACAGACCTCCAAATCCAAACCCGGACATACTCCTAAGTGAAAAGTCACCATACGAATCTATTGGGACCATCAAAACTCCATTCTAGAGTCGTCTACACAAAATTCAAACTCCGGTCAACTCTCTCAACTTAAGCTTCCAACCTTGGGACAAATGTTTTAATTCACTCTGAAACTTCTCCGAAACCAAACCAGCCACCCCTCCATGTCACGAAACCTCAAATATACGTATGTTAAGCATAAGATAGGGGGAAAATGGCTAAAGTACTCAAAAGGACCAGCCTGGTCGTTACATTCTCCCCCTCTTAAACAAATGTTCGTCCTTGAATGGGTCTAGAATCATACCTGGAGTCTCAAATAGGTGTGGATATCTGATCTGCATCTCCCGATTGGCCTCCCAAGTTGCCTCCTCAATTGTATGACCTCTCCATTGTATCTTCACCGAAGCTATATTCTTCGACCTCAACTTCTGAACCTGCAAATCCAAAATGGCTATCGCCTCCACATCATAAGTCAAATCCATGTCCAGGTGCACTGTGCTAAATTCCAAAACATGTGACGGATCACCGTGATACCTCCAGAGCATAGAAACATGAAGCAGTGGATGAACCCCAAACTAGGTGGCAAGGCAAGTATGTTGGCCACCTCTCCAACTCTTTCAAACACCTCAAAAGGACCAATATACCTTGGGCTCAACTTTTCCTTCTTCCCGGACCTCATCACACCCTTCATGGGCGAAACACTGAGCAAAACCTGCACACCCACCATATATGCAACATCATGAGTCTTCCATACAGCATAACGCATTTTCCTGGACTACGTTGTATGAAGCCGCTCCTGGGTCAACTTTACCTTCTCCAACGCATCACTGAATAAATCAGTTCCCAAAAACCTAGCCTCCCCAGGTTCAAACTAACCAACCGGAGAATGACATCTCCTGTAGTATAAGGCCTTATAAGGAGCCATCTGGATACTCGACCGATAGTTGTTGTTGTAGGCGAACTCTTCTGATGGAAGAAACTGATCCCATGAAAACCCAAAATCAATAACACAGGCGCGTAACTGTAACGACCCAATCTTCCATTACGTAGAACTTGCATTTTTATTGCTGTCATTGACTTGTCAGGGATTGGTTATTCTATTATTGATGTGTTAGAGTCAATAGGCTTGAAATCAGAATGGTTAAATGAGAATTAACTAACTTAGTCTTTAAAGATAGCCTTATAATGGGAAAAGTCAACTGAGAGTTTACTTATTGAGAAACGACCCCGGAATACGGATTTTATGGCTCGGATAGCTTTGTCAAGTGATTTGGGACTTAGGAGTGTGTTCGAAATATTTTTGTGATGTCCGCAGTAGAATTAGGCTTGAATTGGCGAAAGTTAGTTTTTGGCGATTTCCGGTTGGCAGTGGAAAATAGGCTATCCGGGTCGGAATAAAATTTCGACAGTTGGAGCAGGTTTGTAATGTCATTTTGGATATGTCTGCCAAATTTCAGGTCAATCGGAGTTGTTTTGGATAGTTTCGACATCGTTGGGATTTTAGAAATTTCAAAGTTCTTAGGCTTGAATTTGATGTGATTTTGGTGTTTTGATGTTATTTTTAATATTTTGGAGGCTCGACTAAGTTTGAATGATCATATATGATGCATTGGTATGTTTGGTTGGGGTCCCGAGGGGCTCGGGATGGTTTCAGATGGTTAACGGGGAGTTTGGAATGGTTTTGTCATTGGTGATGTTGTTGTTGCTGGTGTTTTCGCACCTACGGATAGGGAGCCGCAGGTGCGGTTCTACAAGAGCGGACGTGGCACCACAGGTGCGGAATTTTGGTTAAGTGAGAGGATTCCGCAGGTGCGAGTTAATTGTCGCACCTGCGAGGCCGCAGGCACGGGAGGTCGATCGCAGGTGCGGAAGTTAGGATCCTTGGAATTATCCGCAGGTGCGAGTAAGTGGTCATAGGTGCAGACCCACTAGACAGAAAGAATAAAAATGTGCCTTCGCGAATTTTAGCCATTTTTCTCAATATTTCATCCGGGTTTGAAGCTTTTGGAAGGATTTTGAAGAGGGGATTCGATAGTTCTTCATCAAAGTAAGGTTTTTGGACTCTAAACTCGTTTATATGTGATTAACGGTCGGATTTATGGTGGAAATTAGGGAAAAATCAGAGTAAGTTGGGTAATTAGGGCTTGGGATTAAAAGTCTTTAAAATAGGGATTTGAGGGGTCATTTGGACTCCGAATTCAGTGTTCTTTATATGTACGGACTCGTGAGATGATGAAGAATAGTTTGGTATAAAAATTTCTGAGTTTAGGGACGTGGGCCCGGGGGTCGGGTTTGACCACTTTCGGGATTTTTGAGTATTTTTGATACATTTCGATTGGAATTAGTTCCTTAGCATATTATAACGACATACATCTTATTGTTGGTAGATTCGGAGCACTCGGAGGCCAAATTTAGAGGCAAGGGAACTGCAGAGTAGTATATTAGCAGGCTTTGAGATAAGTAATGCTTCCAAACTTGGAACTGAGGGTTCAAAACCCCAAACAATCTGATATTTGATGTTAATTAAGGTGACGCACTTGCCAAATGACGGGCATGCGGGCGTACACCGAATATTTGTAGCCTGGATCATCCCATGGCACTGTCTAATGGTTATCTCAGGTTGATATTTCTACTGTGAAGGTGGTAATTACCTTGAACAAAATAGAAATCATGCTAAGTATAAATGTTAAGGCTTCACGTCGATATGTTCTGACCGGAACGGTTGATTATTGTTGTCTCTATATGTGATTATTGTTTTCATGTACTCAGTCCTGTTATAGTATATGTTTCATGCCTCAGTCTCGTAAGTTGCTAATTTATTTTATATTATCATTGGTTTGGGCTGATTTTCATATGTTAGAGCATTGTGAGTGAGACTGGAAGATACTGACTGAATGAGGCTTGGAGCCTGGTTTTGAGACAGTTATGAGGTCGGACTGCACACCGCAGCGATCCTGGAATCATGCCTTCGTTGGCTTGATATAGCTCTTGGGCTGAAAGGAGCCCCTTCGGAGTCTTTACACCCCCAGTGAGCGCACAGATATTGAGGGATGGATTTCCCTGGACATGGATCTTGTCCGAGTATTATGTTCCGGAGATGGATCTTCTCCATGGGTCTCATGTTCCGAAGATGGATTTTCTCCATGGGTCTTATGTTCCGGAGATGGATTTTTTCCGTAGGTATTATGTTCCGGAGATGGATCTTCTCCATGGTGGCTGGATCGGCCTTTTTCCTCAGTACTAGGTGACAATGTCACTTGTGTTTATGTAATATCCGGGATGGACTTCCCTGGGCCGGGAGGCCGTAGTCTAGTACTGAGTGGACCACCTTATGAGAGTTTGATTACTGAGTATACATCATTCTTGATTCTATATAAATTCATGCTAGGATGCAGAGTTACAGACATATGTTGATACATCGTGATTATTTCCTAATATATTACTATCATGTCCGAGTTATATATTGTTGTTCGAATTATCGGATGTTTAGTCCGTCACTACCTCTCAGCCCTTAGTTTGGTTTCGTTACTACTGAGTTGGTGTACTCATGTTACCCTTTGCACCTTGTGTGCAGATCCAGGTACAACGGGATTCAGCTCTGGTCAGTAAGTAGCAGTAGTTTCATCAGAGTTGACGAGGTATCAGCTGGCGACCGTGATCTCGTCTTCTCTTCCTTTTCTACCATCGTCTTTATTTTCAGACTATGTTGGTCATTTCTTTTTGGTTGTATTAAGTATTAGCAGCTCATGACTGTGTGACACTGGATCCAGGGTTTGTAGGATATAGGTTTTGAATTTCATAAATTGGTTTCCAAATTTTGGTTTATTATTATTTTATCCACAGACTTGTTAAGAAGGATATTTTATTGGAAATTATATTTAGTTAGATAAAATGGGTGGCTTTCCTGGTTCCACGACATGCGCCATCACAACTCCGAAAATGGGTCGTGACAAGTTGGTATTAGAGCGCTAGGTTAAATAGGTCTCACCAGTCATGAGCAGGTTTAGTAGAGTCTTGCGGATCGGTACAGAGATGTATGTACTTATCTTCGAGAGGCTGCAGAACCTTTAGGGAAAACCTCACATTCTTGAACTCTTGTCGTGCGAATCCATTGATTCAACCTGAAGCGTAATTCTTTGAACTCCTTTCATGTATTCGAATGCGCACGTGAGCGCTCGGTATCAGTTGTGCATCGATGGCTTGTGACTTCCATGAATGAGATGTGATTTTAGCATGTTTGGGGCCAGTCTGGAGGACTTGAGGCCGGATTTTTGTCTGTGGCTTGAGTGCCGAGATTTCATTTGTGTGAGCACACGTATTGGGGACTTATATGTCTGTTGGTGTCCTTATTGACGAGACTTGGTGACTATATGACTATGTGGTGAGTGTGATTTGAGAGTGAGATGTGTTTATATTGCTAGATTGTGACAAAAAAGGAGTGGCTGGATATGTGGCAAGAACCATTAAGTATTTGACGTCTATATTAAGTTAGAATATGGCTTCGAGTTGTGAGTGTATTGAAGGACCTCCCGTGTGGTTTAGTTGTGGAGTGAAGTAGATTTTTCTGTTGTGTTATGAGTTCCTGGTGATGTCTTTTGGTTGACCAATGACCCAACAATGTTTATGTATTTGATTGACGGTGTATTCAGCCGTGTTATAACTCCTTTGTTATTGTATTTATTGATGGCATCCTGCCGTACTCTCGTAGCCATGGATAGCATACTCGGCATTTGATGATGGTATTACAAGGATATAGAGGGGAGAAGCTTTGTGCGAAGTTCTCCAAGTGTGAATTGTTGGCTTAGTTCAGTCGCATTCTAGGGACACGTGATGTCCAGCGAAGGTATCTATGTGGTCAGACGAGTGTGAGTGGAGCTTCCAGAAGCTCAAGAATTCATGGACCACAGCTTCAGTGTTTAGTATTGCCATCAGCTTCAGGTCCTTATACCGCTTATGGGATGTCTCGAGGGCAGGCAGTGGTTGTGTTCTACTGTAGGAAGGTACAGTGATTGTGTGATAGCTATGATATTCAGAAGTGTATAGGGAGATAACATTTTGAGATTTAGCAGGTAGGGGTATTTCATGCAGGTTGTCCTGAGGTGTGTGACCCTTATGTTTATCTGTAGTAAGTTCTCTCTATCAGTAAATGCATGTTGCAATTTGAGTTTAGATCGCTTGTGGGATTTGGCATGACCATCACAATGGTGGATGCAAGATTGGCAATTGATTTGAGTGTTAGATGGTTTGGGTCATATAAGCTTAAGGAGGATTTAGTTGAATCCCACCACAACATGTTGGCAGTGATAATGTGTGAGTCTTGTTTGTCTTGATCCTTGGCTTTGAGCCAAGTGGGTGAGTTCGTTATTGATAAGTTGAACACGATTATGTGTTGTATTGGTTTCGGTTCGAGGTATGTTGGTGAATCAGTTATTGCCCTGCAGAGGTGGAGTCTGGGAATGGCTCGAGTAACGGGAAGTTCTTCGATACAGGTTGTAATGTACCTTACGGATAATGGAATTTATTGAATGATTGAGTTGTACTTGAAAGGGTAGTGTGTTCAGTGTATGAGTTTGATTGTTGCTCCAAATATGTGGATTACTTTCCTAGTATGTGGATTGCAAGCGGGGTCAGGTCGTTCTATTTACTTGGTTAGTGTAATTAAAATTTCGTAGAGTAAATGGCATTCGGGAATGGTTCAGACGGATTCAAGGTTATATGTAGCGATCGAAGATCTTCAAGGTGTGAGAAGGGCTAGAACTGAGATTTACGGGAAAGGTGTCTAGGCTTGTGGTGTATTTGCATTATCATGGATTCTATCCATCAGTACCAGGAAAGTGAAGGTAATGACTTTAAATTCGTAGGAAGTCTCTTAAGGGTAAGTATAATGTGGTGCATTTGGGTATAATTGAGGGAGTATTCAGCGGCCTATGGGCCTTAGACGGTATATTTTTATGCTCGGGTTTCGTGCGGTGATTCGGGATTGAGAATTGCGGTATTTTGGCAAGAAGAAGTATCAATTCGAAGGTAAGTCAGAAGGAATTTGAATAAATAGGACAGCTTGGTAGTAGGTCCAATCGGCATGACAAACGATAAGGGATGTGATTAGTTCTGTGGGTGTTACGAGGTACTGAGTTGTTACAGGTGATTATTAGCAATTTTCTTGGAGTTCGGTGGCATGCGTAGCTTGGTTGAGTTAGAAGGATTCGGTCCTGACAGTTTGGTTTTGTACAAGTGTGATTCGGGAGTTCTTGATGGGTTCTACCACGGTTGGAGATGTATATTTCTACGGGCGTGAGGGCCAGGTGATGTATAGTGATTTTTTTCCTAGATGGGATCGAATGGAAAGTTCTTGGCTAGTTGGGTACGTAGTTATTGTCTCTAGGAAGGGAGCATGAAGTCCTCATATTTATCATAGGATTGCATGGCGTATGCGGTATTTTGTGTATGGTGGAGAGTGGCATATGTGAGGTCACGGTTCAGTTCTGGAAGGAAGGTCATAATTGGCAGCTTCAGATGATTAGGTAAAGGATACCACTATTGGGTGGATGGATGAGAGTATACATTCATAAAGGGTAATGTGTTCAAGGCAATGTGTTCGAATAAGGGTGCTTCATTGGTGTTACGACACCCTTTCGTTGGATCGATTGCTGATATTCAAGGTTTCTTGGTGACACAGAGGAATTATGGGGGTATCCCTCGTGGAATGATTGAGCATCAGGGATGTGTTATATATTTGAGTGGAGGAATTAGGGTCATATATGGTAATTGGTGCGCCTCCTGGATTTTGAGACTGGGAGTTTCCCTGAACAGATTATTTTTGTAGTTGTGAACTACGAGGATGCGAGCAAAGCTAATCAGGTGTTAGTATATGTCATGATTCAGTCATTATGAACGTTCGAAGAGTTATCTACCTGTTGTGGGTGACCAGAGTTGACTTAGAGTTATTGGTAGGCCGATATGGGTGTGTGGTCTGCACCGAGTCGGAATTGTTGACTCCGAAATGCTATTGTTGAGGGATGTACCGTTCGATTGTCATTGAGCTTATTCGTGCCTTGGAGTGATCTATGAGTTACCTTTCGATGTTCGAGGAGTTGTGATCGTTGGTTATACATGTGCATATGACATAGTCTTATCGGGGCCGTATAGCGAGATTTGAGTAAGGTAAGTAATTGGGTGTTACAGGATTGAGACGTGTTGGTTATGTTCTTTCTAGTTAGGGTGGTACGGTATTGTCCGATTTCCCGTGATTATGGCAATGCACTTTGAGTAATTGATGTTGAATTTCGCATGGTTATTGATTTTGAGCAAGGTGGTTTGGAGTGTGTCATGTGATCCAACGGTTGGATGGGATCACGCTTTGCAGCTCGGTTAGGTAGAGGTATGATCCGTGGTGTCGGATTTGTGTGATATGGTTTCACGATGTGTATCAGGCTTTTGATATGATGTGGTAATGGTAAGTGTTAGTGGCAGGATAGCCCTCTCGTGCGAGTCTTCTTTATTTAATGAATTGAACTTTTGGTATGTGGTCATTGAGTGCACAAGTTGCACAAGTTATGGCTCTGGATGGTATTGATACTGATCGGGCGAATGGTTACTGGGTTATACGTGTTTCTTTCATCATCGGCAGTATATGGAAGTGTTAGAACAAGGCATGGTTTGATAAGAGGGTATGTACCGGTATTGAGATTGTTTGAACAACTATTATGGTTAGGAGTTATCGCTATGAGTGGTTGAGCCACGCGGTATATTATGTGATTTCATCTTAGGTTACGGATATGGGTTGAGACAACGTGTTCAGACTATTTCAGCTTATAGTCGTGGAAATTTGAACTTGTAAATTATTTCAGAAGTGGAAACTTGGTTTAAGGTTACGGGTCAGGATTTGATAATGAAATTTCAATTATGTTGTGTTATCGGACGTAGATGGGGTAAGGTGACATGGGATCACCTCCGAATATGTGCATGGAAGGTTACACAACAAATTTTGGTGGTGTTGGAACAACTCTAGGCACGTTCAAGGACGAACGTATGTTTAAGTGGGGGAGAATGTAACGACCCGGTCTGCCGTTATGTAGAACTTGCATTTTTATTGCTGTCATTGACTTGTCAGGGATTGGTTATTCTATTATTGATGCATTATAGTCGATAGGCTTGAAATCGGAGTGGTTAAATGAGAATTCAGTAACTTAGTCATTAAAGATAGTCTTATAATGGGAAAAGTCAACTGAGAGTTGACTTATTGGGAAACAACCTCGGAATGCGAATTTTATGGCTCAGATAGCTTCGTCCGGTGATTTGGGACTTAGGAGTGTATTCGGAATATTTTTGTGATGTCCGGAGTAGAATTAGGCTTGAATTGGCGAAAGTTAGTTTTTGGCGATTTCCTGTTGGCAGTGGAAAATAGGCTATCGGGGTCGGAATGGAATTCCGTCATTTGGAACAGGTTCGTAATGTCATTTTGGATATGTCTGCCAAATTTCAGGTCAATCGGAGTTGTTTTGGATAGTTTCGACATCGTTGGAGGATTTTAGAAATTTCAAAGTTCTTAGGCTTGAATTTGATGTGATTTTGGTGTTTTGATGTTATTTTTAATGTTCTTGAGGCTCGACTAAGTTTGAATGATCATATATGATGTGTTGGTATGTTTGGTTGGGGTCCCGAGGGGCTCGGGATGGTTTCAGATGGTTTACAGGGAGTTTGGAATTGTTTTGTCACTGCTGATGTTGCTGTTGCTGGTGTTTTCGCACCTGCGGATGGGGAGCCGCAGGTGCGGTTCCGCAGGAGTGAACGTGGCACCGCAGGTGCAGAAGTTTGGTTAAGTGAGAGGATTCCGCAGGTGCGATTAATTGTCGCACCTGCGAGGCCGCAGATACAGGAGGTCGATCGCAGGTGCGGAAGTTAGGATCCTTGGGATTTTCCGCAGGTGCGCACCTGGGATCCGCAGGTGCGAGTAAGTGGTCGCAGGTGCGGACCCATTGGACAGAAAGTATAAAAACGCGCCTTCACGAATTTTAGCCATTTTTCTCAATATTTCATCCGGGTTTGAAGCTTTTGGAAGGGTTTTGAATAGGGGATTCGATAGTTCTTCACCAAGGTAAAGGTTTTTGGACTCTAAACTTGTTTATATGTGATTAAAAGTCGGATTTATGGTGGAAATTAGGGAAAAATCAGAGTAAGTTGGGTAATTAGGGCTTGGGATTAAGAGTCTTTAAAATCGATATTTGAGGTGTCATTTGGACTCCGAATTCAGTGTTCTTTATATGTACGGACTCGTGAGATGATGAAGAAAAGTTTGGTATAAAAATTTCTGAGTTTCGAGACGTGGGACCGTGCGTCGATTTTGACCAATTTCGGAATTTTTCAGTATTTTTGATACATTTCGATTGGGATTAGTTCCTTAGCATATTATAATGACATACATCTGATTGTTGGTAGATTTGGAGCACTCGGAGGCTGAATTTAGAGGCAAGGGCACTGCAGAGTAGTATATTAGCCAGCTTTGAGGTAAGTAACGCTTTCAAACTTAAAACTGAGGGTTCGAAACCCCAAACTATATGATATTTGATGTTATTTAAGGTGACGCACTTGCCAAGTGACGGGTATGCGGGCGTACACCGAATATTTGTAGCCTGGATCATCCCATGGCACAGTCTAATGGTTATCTCAGGTTGATATTTGTACTGTGAAGGTGGTAATTACCTTGAACGAAATAGAAATCATGCTAAGTATAAATGTTAAGGCTTCACGCCGATATGTTTAGACCGGAACGGTCAATTATTGTTGTCTCTATCTGTGATTATTGTTTTCATGTACTCAGTCCTGTTATAGTATATATTTCATGCCTCAGTCTCGTAAGTTGCTAGTTTATTCTATATTATCATTGGTTTGGGCTGATTTTCATATGTTAGAGCATTGTGAGTGTGAGTGGAAGGTACTAACTGAGTGAGGCTTGGAGCCTGGTTTTGAGACAGTTATGAGGTCGGACTGCACACTAGAACGATCCTGGAATCATGCCTTCGTTGGCTTGATATAGCGCTTGGGCTGAAAGGAGACCCTCCGGAGTCTTTACACCCCCAGTGAGCGCACAAATATTGAGGGATGGATTTCCTTGGACATGGATCTTGTCCGAGTATTATGTTTCGGAGATGGATCTTCTCCGTGGGTCTCATGTTCCAAAGATGGATTTCCTCCGTGGGTATTATGTTCCGGAGATGGATCTTCTCCATGGTGGCTGGATCGGCCTTTTTCCTCAGTACTAGGTGACAGTGTCACTTGTGTTTATGTAATATCCGGGATGGACTTCCCTGGGCCGGGAGGCCGTAGTTTAGTACTGAGTGGACCACCTTATGAGATTTTTATTACTGAGTATACATCATTCGTGATTCTATATGAATTCATGCTAGGGTGCAGATTTACAGACATATGTTGATGCATCATGATTATTTCCTGATATATTACTGTCATGTCCGAGTTATATATTGTTGTTCGAATTATCGGAGGTTTAGTCCGTCACTACCTCTCAGCCCGTAGTTTGGTTTTGTTACTACTGAGTTGGTGTACTCACGTTACCCCCTGCACCTTGTGTGCAGATCTAGGTACAGCGGGATTTAGCTCTGGTCAGTGAGTAGCAGCAGTTTCATCAGAGTTGACGAGGTATCAACTGGTGACCATGATCTCGTCTTCTCTTCCTTTTCTAACGTCGTATTCAGACTATGTTGGTCATTTCTTTTTGGTTGTATTAATTATTAGCAGCTCATGACTGTGTGACACTGGATCCGGGGTTTGTAGGATCTGGGTTTTGAATTTCATAAACTGGTTTCCAAATTTTGATTTAATATTATTTTATCCACAGACTTGTTAAGGAGGATATTTTATTGGAAATTGTATTTAGTTAGATAAAATGGGTGGCTTGCATGGTTCCACGACAGGTGCCATCACGACTCCGAAAATGGGTCGTGACAGTAACGTTTCCTCCATGATCTAAATAGTGCGCTCGGACTGCCCTTCCGCTTGGGGATGAAAGGTTGTACTTAGCTCGACCTGTGTACCCAACACTCGCCGCATTTCACTAAAAAATGTGATTTAAATTGTGTGCCTTGATCCGAGATAATAGACATAGGCACACCATGAAGGTGAACAATCTCACGAATGTAAATTCGAGCCAGCTACTTTGAAGAGTAGGTAGTCACAATTGGAATGGAGTGTGCAGACTTGGTCAGTTTTTCCACAATAACCCATACTACATCTAATTTATTCAAGGCCTGTGGAAGTCCAACTACAAAATCCATCATGATACGGAATATTAAGCTTCTGAAACAAACCGGGTCTCTGATGCTCGTACTTCACATGTTGACAGTTCAAACACTGAGCAACATACTCAACAATATCTTTCTTTATCCTCCGCCACTAATAGTGTTGCCTCAAATCATGGTACAACATTGCGGTACCCGAATGAATGGAATACCGCGAACTACGGGCCTTTTAAAGTATCAACCCTCGAAAACCCATCCACATTTGCAACACACATCCAACCTTGCATCTTCAATACCCCATCATCCCCAATAGTCACCTCCTTGGCATCACCATGCTACATCGTGTCCTTCAAGACAAGCAAGTGAGGATCATCATACTGACCCGCCTTGACGTGCTCGAACAAAGAAACAAGTGAAAAAAACACGCAAGAAAAAACCCGACTAGGCTCCGAAATATCCAACCCCACAAACTGATTGGCCAAAGTCTGAACATCCATGTCACGTTCGCGTAGACCATTTTATGGGGCAGTGTTGATTGTGCTTCACGATAGAGAAGATGAGGCAGTGTTAAATACTCTATTTTGAGGGTTTGAATATTATATTATATTTTGAGTTAGAGAGCTCGAATTTGGGCGATTTTGGAGGGGATTTCAAGATGACTGGATAAGTATTTTTGGCTTGAATTATTCATTATTCATGATTCCATCTTTGTTTTTAGCATTTAATTGGTGAATTAAAGTGATGAAATTGGGAATTTTAGTAAAAACTTTCCTAAAGTAAAATTGAGGATTTGAAGTCAATTTGTGGTTGGAATTGGATGAAATTGGTATGGCTGAAATCATATCGTAATGGGTGTTCAGAATTTATGAGTTTGGTTAGATTCTGAGGTGCGGGCCCGGGGTTGACTTTTTGATTTTGGTTAAATATCTTAGCTTTATCATTTGGAATCATTTTCTATGGCTTTTATTGATGGTGTTAAATTATTTTGGCTAAATTTGAGCTGTCCGAAGGTTGATACACGTGTGAAGGTCTTGTTAGAGGAGTGATTTGGCTTGCTTGAGGTAAGTATCTTACCTAAACTTGGTTGAGGCACTAGTTGCCTGAATTATTTGTGATATAGCTTCGTGCTATGAGTGGCACATATGTGTGGGGTTGATCCCATATGCTCTTAGCCTTCCTACTCAAAAAATGATGAGATCATAGTCCTTTTGTATCTCTAACCATCTTTATTGCATCAAGTTCATATCCTTTTGCTTGAATAATTGTTGTAGACTCCTGCGAACTGTGAACAACTCACAAGACACGCCATAGAGATAGTGCCTCCAAATTATCAATGCGTGAACAAAGGCTGCCAAATCCAAATCATGTATAGGGTAGTTCTTCTCATGAGGCTTCAACTGACGCGAAGCATAAGCAATCACTCTACCCTCTTGTATCAACACACATCCAATGCCAATCCGTGAAGTATCACAATAAACTTTATAAATACTCGATATCGAAGGCAAAACTTGAACTGGAGTTATAGTCAAGGCAGCCTTGAGCTTCTGAAAGCTCTCCTCACACTCAAAAGACCACCTGAATAGGGCACCCTTCTCGATCAATATAGTCAAAGATGCAACAATGGACAAGAAAACCTCCATAGAACAGCGATAATACCCTGCCAAACCAAGGAAACTCTGGGTCTCAGTAGCAGAAGACGGCATGAGCCAACTCTGAACTGCCTCAATCTTCTTTGGATCTACCTTAATCCCGTCATTGGACACCACGTGACTTAAAAAATCCACCGAATCAAGCCAAAACTCTCACTTGGGGTTTAGCACATAACTTCTTCTCCCTTAAAGTTTGGAGCACGATCCTCAGATAGTTCTCATGATCCTCCTGGCTACGTGAATATACAAATATATCATCAGTGAAAACTATGACGAAGGAATCATATAGGGATGAAATACATTGTTCATCAAGTGCATAAAGATTGTTGGGGCATTGGTCAGCCCAAACGACATCACCAGAAACCTATAGTGACCATAGCGTGTCCTGAAAGCCGTCTTTGGAATATCTGAATCCCGAATCTTCAACTGATGATACCTCGATCTCAAATCAATATTCAAGAACACCCTAGCACCCTTAAGTTGATCAAACAAATCATAAATACACGGTACTGTGTGCTTGTTCTTGACTGTAGCTTTGTTCAGCTGCTTGTAATCAATACATATCGTCATAGTGCCATCCTTATTCTTCACAAATAAAACTGGTACACCCCAAGGCGACACACCAGGACTGATGAAACCCTTATCAAATAATTTCTGAAGTTGTTCCTTTAACTCTTTCAACTCTGCTAGTCCCATATGATATGGAGGAATAGAGATGGGCTGAGTGCGCTGGACAAAGTCAACACCAAAATTAATATCCCTGTCGGGTGGCATGCTCGGCAGATCTGCAGGAAACACATTCGGGAAATCTCTCACTATCGGAGCTGACTCGATGGTAGGAATACCAGTACTAACATCCCTCACGAAGGCCAAATACGCCAAACATCCCTTCTCAACCATCTGTTGAGCCTTTAAATATGAATTCACCCGATTAGGAACATAATCTAGGGAACCTCTCCACTCAACCCTAGGCAACCCTAGCATCACCAATGTCACTATCTTAGCGTGATAATCAAGAATAGCGTGACATGGTGACAACAATCCATGCCCAGATCACGTCAAAATCAACCATGTTGAGCAACAATAGATCATCCATAGTCTCACAACTTCCAACGGTAACCACACACGACCGATATATACGATCTACCATAATAGAATCCCCTACAGGTGTAGATACATGAACATGCATAACTAAATAATCACGAGGCATATCCAAATAACGAGCAAAGTATGATGACACATATGAATAAATGGAACTAGGGTCAAATAACACTGAAACATAACTCTAGCAACGGACCTGTCCACCACCTGATCAACCTCCCCCTCTAGGGCGACCTCGAACTGACTATGCCCCACCCCTAGCTAGGTGAGGTGATGGTGTAGCTACTGGTGTTGATATCATAGGTTGTGATCTCTGTTGTGGAACCCTTCTCATAAGTTTGGGGCAATCTCTCTTCAGATGACTCAAGTCCCTGCGCTCAAAGCAACCCCTCCGCTGATGAAGCTGCTGACCCTGATAATTCGAATAACTACCAGTAGGACCCCGAACATATGGAGCACGAACTCTATGCCACCAACGCACTGAATGATGACTGATATGCGTGAGCATAGTATGAACTGTGCTAACTAAAGAACCACGAGGAACATGGCGAGATATTTGATCGGGTCTAAAAAGATGATCTTTGTTGTAATATGACTGGCCACCAGATGAGGCACTTCCGAAACCACCTAGACCGTGAGTTCTCTTAGCCTCCTACTCCTTACGCTCAAGCTTGCGAACCTACTCCAAACACGTTACAATCTAGACTACTTGGTCAAACCTGGCATCCATCTCAACCTATCGAGCCAAACTGTAATGTAAACCATAGTTGAGGCCATTAGTGAACCTCTTGATATATTCCCTCTCTATGGGAACCACCCATATATCATATCGTGCCAAATATGTAAACCTCATCTCGTACCGGGTGACAGTCATATCGCCCTGATATAGCTACTCAAACTCTCTTCACAGTTCCTCTCTAAGAAGAGAAAGGAGAACTCATGCCATATAAGTGGCACTGTGCCAGTTGGCCTGTCTAACTCATAAGTCTACCACCATCTGTAGGCTGCCCCTGTCAGCTTGAAAAGTAATAAATGCAACCCTACTGGTTTCCAAAATACCCGTTGTACAAAAAATCCATTGATAGAGGTCCAAAAAATCCCGAGCATCCTCTGACTCCCCTGCGTTGAACACTGACAGATCAAGCCTCCTAAACCGCTCCAACCTATTATGCTCCTCATCAGTCATAGGTGGACCAACCTCGACCCGAGCAGAAATAACTAGTTGAACTAGTAACACCCCTAGTGTCTAATGACCCTGACCTAGCTGCTTTGGAGTACATGCGACAGGAGTGTAGGCACCTACCCCAGCCTGTGAGGTAGCTAGTGCAACTGGGACCGTGACCGCCTGAGCCAAGCCCGTGCACATAGTCAAAACCTGAGCCAAAGCTTCTTGAAGACCAGGAATAACAATAGGTATCTCCGTGTATGAGCTAGTTTAACCGGCTCAACAGTATCCGGAACTTTCTCCTCAACTGGAGCAACTTGTGGCTCCACAAGTGCTTCCCTAGATGTAGTGTGAGCCCCCACCTCGACTTTTACCGCAGCCTTGGCCTCTCGGGGCCCCAACTGGCGGTACTAGTGCCGGCCCGCCTGATCCAGTCGCATGTATCCTCACCATCTGTTACAGAGTAGAAGAGCCAAGGTTCAAACTTTGAGAATAAAAAAGCTGCACGACAAGAATGTTAAGAGAGTGAAGTTTTTCCTAACAATCCGATAACTTCTCGAAGATAAGTATACACGTCTCTGTAGAGATCCGTAAGACTCTACTAAACTTTCTAATGACCCGTGATACCTATGAATCTAGGGCTCTGATACCAGCTTGTCACGACCCAACACTACTACTAGGGCGTGATGGCACCTAACTCTCTTGCTAGGCAATCCAAGAATAACTAAAGAATGAAATACAAATACGGAAAGGAAAAAAAAGGACACAAGTCTAATGTTTCAACATAGCATAATATCGTGAATACATGATAAATCCCTCAAAACTGGTAAATACGGAGTCATAAGCTCTAAAATAGAAATACAAGTCTACAAGCTAAATAACAATACTATCCGAAAATAAAGACAATAGTACAAATGGAAAGAGACGCCAAGAGTGCGATAGGAATGAACCTCTACCTCGTCTCTCATACATCTCAACAAGCAAAATTTCTCTACTGGCGACTGGGTCCGACACCTGGACCTGTACAATTAAGTGGAAAGTGTAGTATGAGTACAATCAACCCCATGTACCCAGCAAGTATAATAACTAATCTCGGCAAGGTATTAGAAGAAAAAATTATTAATGATACTCTCTATAACCTGTACAGTTCATAAATTCAGCAGGTATAAGAAAGTAATATGATCAAATCATGAAATCACAGACAAAAACCACCTTGGTGCACACATTTACTCAAGTACTCTGCTCAGGTAATGATCCAGCATTTAAAAATGATATGCAAGTTATTCAGGTAAACAATCATGGAAATTTCAAGTAGTGATGAAATGCAATAACCAAACAACACTAGCTAGATTTTCCTCAGAACTTCCAACACAGTACCAAACCATTGATTAGTGAACATACACTCTGTGTGTACACCATCAAGAAGGAACATGAGAGGTAGACCCTAGGCGGATGGGTCCATATCCACATGCTGCACAAACACTTCACATGCTTCACGGACAACTCATGTGCTAATAATATCATTATCTGGATCTGCACGGACAAATCATGTGTTGCACGGACAACTCACGTGCCAATTATACCAACCACACTGACAACTCACGTGCCAATAATCACAATCCTCCTGACATGGTCACAGGCTACTAGTCTAGATCATATTACACAAAAGAAGATATACAAGAATACATGTACATTATCAATGAAAATCAAGTTTCATACTCATGGACATGTATAACTGACATGCTATAGTGTAGGCATGTTTAATCAGGCGCTTTCATCATGAAATAATAGTTTATCAAGTTCAATCAGGAGAATAAACTCAACGTAACCCTAATGTGGTACAAAATAGCTCAAAAAATGGGTACAAATAGGAGAAACATCACAAATGAAGCTTAGCAATCAAATTAAGGCATATCATAGCCTAAGCACTACCCCCAGCATGAAACAGCACCCCCATGCACCCATATGGGCTCACCCACACATATGGACCACTCATAGAACGAAGCTGTCAAAAATAATTCAGGCAACTAGTGCCTCAACAAAGTTTAGGTAAGATACTTACCTCAAGCAAGACAAATCACTCCTCTAACAAGCCCTTCCCGCGTGTATCAACCTTGGACGGTTCGAATCTAGCCAAAATAATTTGATACCATCAATAAAAGCCATAAGAAACAATTTCAAATGATAAAGTTAAGATCTTTAACCAAAATCAAAAAGTCAACCCAAAAAGCCAACCTTGTGCCCGCACCTCGGAACCCGACTAACTCATAAATTCCGAACACCCATTCCGATACGAGTCTAACCATACCAATTTCATCCAATTTCGACCACAAAATTAAACTTCAAACCTCAATTTTACTTTCGAAAAGTTTTTACTAAAATCCCCATTTCCTTCACTTTAATTAACCAATTAAATGCTAAAAACAAAGACGGAATCATGAATAATGAACAAATGCGAGTAAAAAACACATACCACAATCCAAATCGTGAAAATCCTCTCCAAAATCGACCAAATCCGAGTTCTTTAACTCAAATGTGATATAATAACTCAAACCCTCGAAATAGAGTATCTAAAACATTATGCCCGGGCATACTCTTCGCAATCGTGAGAGTATCAACACTGCGCCAGAAATGGTCTACGCGAATACGACATCACGCTCATGAATGTGATGTTGTCCATCCCCTAAGCCTTCACGAACGCATCCACACCCCCACGATCGCGAAGGCTAAAAGCCTGACGCCCCAGCTGGGCTCCCTAAGTACGCGGACATGACAACCTCATCGCGACTGCGATGACCTATGCCCCCCAAAACTCCGTGAACATGAACTCCTTCCGTGAACATATTGAAAAAAGACCCTGCCAACAACATACCTTCTGTAATCGGGATAGCCTCTTTGCAATCGCGAATAAGGAAACCAAACGCACTGAATCAACAGTCCAAATATGTGGATATGGTCCGAAACCCATTCAAAACACACCTGAGGCCCCCGGGACCCCGTCCAATCACACCAACTAATCCCAAAACATAATACAGAGTCACTTGAGGCCTCAAATCACACAATACAACATCAAAACCACGAATCGCACTCCAATTCAAGCCTAATGAACTTTCAACTTCCAAAACTCATACCGAACCATATCAAATCAACTTTGAATGACCTCATATTTTTCATGCAAGTCCCAAATGACACAACAGACCTATTCTAACTCCCGAAACCAAAATCTGAACCCGTATCAACAAATCCAACTCTGGGTCAAACCTCTCAATCTTCCAAACCTTTAACTTTTCAACTTTCGCCAAAAAGCACTAAACCAACCTCCAGACCTCCAAATAAAAATTTGGACATACTCCTAAGTCCAAAATCACCATAAAAAATTATTGGAACCATCAAAACTCCATTCCAGAGTTATCTAGACAAAATTCAAAATCTGGTCAACTCTTTCAACTTAAGCTTCCAGCCTTGTGACCAAGCATCCCAATTCACTCCAAAACATTCCCAAACCGAAACCAACCATCCCAGCAAGTCGTGAAACCTGAAATACACATAAGTAAAGAATCAAATAGGAAACACTCAAAATGATCGGTCGGGTCATTATAGGCCCCAATCTTGAAATATCAAAGATTCGTTCTTCTCTTGTAGTGTCGCTCAATCCTTTGCTTTTGTGTTGCCATCCGTATTAACGTTGCTTCTCTTTGTTCTTATATCAAATCCTAATTTTTACAAAGTTCTTTCTCATTGGATACTTCATTTGTATGTTCATACCCAGGTTTGATTCTCCTATTTCCACTCAAATTAATGCTTTAGTACCATAAATAAGTGAAAATGGAGTTTTTTCCGTGCTTATTTTTGCCTTTGTTTTGTAGGACTGTGATACCCCAGGTGAACTTCATGCCAGATGCCTTTTAATTCTTCCAAATGTTTATTTATATTTTTGATAATAATTTTATTTATCGACTCTTCTTGTCCATTAGTTACGGGATGATACGATGTTGAAGTAATCCGTTTAATTTCCACCCTTTGAAAAAGGCGGTGACCTTTGCTCCCATGAATTGTGGCCCATTATCACATATAATTTTTCTTGGAACCCCAAATATGCAAATAATATTCCTCCAAATGAAGTCGATAACTTCCTTTTCTCATGCCTGTTTTAAGGCACTTGCCTCCACCACTTAGAAAAATAATCAATTAGAATTAATAAAAACGGTACCTTTCCTAGTGCTTGTGATAGAGAACCTATGATATCCATTCTCCACTTCATAAACGGCCATGGTGCGATAATCGCATGAAGAAACTCTATTGGTTGATGCATATTATTTGCGTACTGTTGGCATTTATCGCACCTTTTTACAAAGTTCTCTGTTTGTCTTCCATCTTTGGCAAATAAAACCCTACTCTTATTAGTGTTTTAACTAGTGACCTTCCACCAGCGTGATTTTCACAATTTCCTTCATGTACCTCTCGCATCACATATTCAGTTTGTAAGGGTCCAAGATACTGAGCTAAAGGTACACCAAATATCTTTCTATACAAATTGCCTTCTACTAAGCAATATCAAGTTGCTTTTATTTGCAACAGTTGGGATTTCTTTTTATCCTCAGGTAATATTAAATAGTGCAGATAATTCACAAATTTATTTCTCCAATCCCATGTTAAATTATTTAAATTCACAAATAGGTGCACCACGATTGCATTTTATGTATTTTGACACATCAGCTACTGATACCGAATTTTCTAAAGCATCAGCTTCCACATTCTCCTCCCTTGATATTTGAATAACTTTCCATACTTGGAACCGATGCAATAATTCTCGCACTTTTTCCAAATACTATTGTATTTGTGTTTCTCTAGCCACGTAATTCCCTTACATTTGATTCACCACAAGTTGTGAGTTGCTTTTGATTTAAACTTGATCAATCCTCATCTCTTTTGCAAGTTCCAAACCTGCAATTACTACCTCATATTCGGCTTCATCATTAGTTATAGGGTAACATTTTATTGCTTGCCTAGTAATTTCTCATGAAGGTGAAATTAAGACAATACAAACCCGCCCCTTTTACATTTGAGGATCCATCAGTGTATAATGTCTAAGTCCCCATATTAGATCAAGTAAATATCATGTACCTCATTTTTAGCTTCAGGAAGTAAGCGCAAACTGAAATCTACTAATACCTGTGACTTTATGGCAGTTCGAGGCTGATAAACAATATCATATTCACTAAGTTCTTCTGCCTATTCAGCTAATCTTCCCGATAACTCATGTTTTTGTAAAATATTTCTTAATGTAAAATTAGTTATGACTTAAATAGGATGACATTGAAAATATGGTCATAACTTTCTTGATGACATTATTAACACTGGTGCTAGTTTTTCTAGATGAGTATATCGTATCTCAGCATTCAACAAAGATTTATTAACATAGTAATTAGAGATTGTGTACCTTTATCTTCTCTCACCAATACCGCACTTACTGCTACTTCTGATACGGCTAAGTAGATGTGTAATCTCTCTCCATCCCTTGGCTTTGACAACAGAGGCAATTTTGGCATATATGCTTTCAAACTTTCAAAGCTTGTTGATAGTTATCAGTCCATTCAAATTGATTTTATTTCTTCAATAACGAGAAGAATTTAAAACATTTTTCTAAGGATATAGATAAGAATCTCCCCTGAGCTGCTACTCTCCCTATTAATCTTTGTACTTCCTTTTTACTTGTGAGCACATCCGATATCTATTCGGTCGCTTTAATCTGAGCCAGATTTACTTTGATCCCCTAACTAGAGACAAGAAAACTTAACAATTTAGGTAAGTCCACGCCAAAGGTGCATTTCTCTGGGTTCAACTTCTTATTATACTTGCGGAGTCATTCAAATGCTTGAGATGATCTTCTGCTTATGCCAAATTTACCATCATGTCATTCATGTAGACTTTCATGGTTTTCCCCAAATGGTCTTGGAATATCTCGGTCACAAACATCTGGTACGTAACTTCAGCATTTTTCGAACCAAAAGGCATGACGTTGTAGCAATAATTTCCCATGTCTGTAATAAAATAAGTTTTTTCCTCATATAAGGAATCCATTTTTATGTGATTTTATCCAGAATAAGCTTCTAAAAAACTTAAAAGTTCATGACCAGCGGTAGAATCAATTAGTTGATTAATATGCGGTAGAGGCAATGAATCTTTGAGGCATGCTTATTTAGATCAGTATAATATACACATACTTGCCATTTCCATTTTTCATTGGCACTACAACATCATTAGCTAACCAAACAGGGCATTTACCTATCAAATTGAACCAATTTTTCGAAGATTCTGCATCTCCTCTTGACTGATTCTTGAATGCTCTTTGCTTTCATTTCTGTAGATTCACGAGGGGAGGGGGGTGTAATCGACCTTAATTTAACTTATGAGTCATTACCTCTAGTGGGATACTATCATATCTAAGTACGACCAGACATAACAATCATCGTTAGTGCATAAAAATTCAATAAACTTACCTTTCAATTGCGGGCTTAAGTTTGTCCCAATATAGAATTTTCTGTCTGGCCAGTGCACGAATAATACAACATCTTTGAGTTCTTCCGTAGTTATTTTAATAGTCTCATTATCCTTAGGTTCTTGGATCATGTTAGGCCTCACATCTATATCTGTTTCATTCCTTGCACTTTCTGTTGAGGTAGAAAATAAATTCTCCTCAGCTAGACACTGTAATTAATATTTTTCATCTCCGTCTTTGGATGTTCTCTTGCCACATCAATTGTGTTGGTTTCTCGCGCCGCCTGCTGATCTCCCCTTATCTGACGAATTTCCTATTATTATGGGAATTTGATAACCCGATGTAATATTGACTGCACCGTATCCATGTCATGGATCCACGACCTTCATAAAATTATGTTGTAAGCCACGTCTGCATCCACCACTTGGAATTTAGTATCTTTCATGACACCCTCGGCGAATGTTGATAAAAAATTTCTCCCGTTATTATAACACTTGAATTGTCGAACCCGGGAAAAGATCGAGCCTTGGGTCACACAATTAGTTGCTTGTATCTCATTTACCACTCTTGATAATATGATATTCACAAAGCTACTTAGATAAAAAAACTAGCTTGACATTAGTATCATAAATAAGTAATGATATTACAAGTGCATCATTATGAGGGGTGAACACGCCATCTGCATCCTCATCGTCAATGTTATGTCGTTTCCTTCCAAGACTTGTCGAATACACTTTCCGTGGGCCATTGAGATATTGGATGTTCTTTTTGTTGTCGTGTATGTAACTCCATTAACCTCCTCACCCCCAGTTATTACATTCACCGTCCTTTTTGGCGATGAGGAATTTGGTGGTTCTTGCATGTTTTTCATATAAGACTGCTTTCCTTTCTCACTAAATAGATCAATGAGATAACTTTTTTTCAGTAAATAACCAACCTCTGCTTGTAGGACTCTGCAGTCTACTGTCCTATGACCATGATCATTATGGAATTCACACTAGAATTCTTGACTTCTTTTGCTGGGATCCGTTCTTATCTCTTTTGGCCATCGCACCTTATCACCCATACCTTTTAAAACTACTACTAACTCAAAAGTACTGGCATTGAAATTATAATCTCCTATTTTTTATCGGAAATTTTGATTGTTACTCCTTGTTATGTCCCATTCCTTTAAAAATCGAGAAGAAAAACCTTCTTCCTTATGCCTTGATCTCTGGTCAAAACATGCATGTTCTGGTTTTGACCTAAGATCTCGTCCTGCAAGTCCCATGTAAGGTTTGTACCTATTTTATCTGGATCTCCTTTCTGATTCTGAGCGTCTAGGTCTGAACCTCTCCTCCACCTTCGTTGGGACAACGTATATTCTTCTATTCATAACTTTGTGCTATATGTGTTATAAACATCATTCCAAGTAGTTTCATGAAATCCCTATAAGCTTTCCTCTAATTTTCTCGTGGCTTATGAAGTTCTCTCATTCAAGTGCCTCACAGTTATCAAGTACACGAGGTAACATCATTCTTTCTCGTTGGAATCAATCCACAAATTCTCTGAGCAATTCTATACTCCCTTGTTTTACCTTGAAGATATCTTCTATTATTTTCTCTACTTTTTGAGTTTCCCAATATGCTATTATGAATGAATCGACAAGTTCAACAAAAGAGTAAATTGAATTTTTAGGTAAGAGAGAATACCATGTTAGTGCCATTTTCGTAGGGTTTTTCACCAAATTTTTTCACCAACACTGATTTGATTTTCTACTTGGTTAAATCGTTGTCCTTGACTCCTGTAGTAAATGCGGTGACGTGATCTCGTGGGTCAGTAGTCCCATCATATTTGGGAGTATCGGGCATCTTGAAATTTTTCGGTATTAGTAACGGTGTTGCACTTGGATTCTATGGTTTCTATGAATACTTTGAAATATCCACTCTTTTAATCAAGGGAGGTACTCCAGGTATTTTCTCTATCCGCTCGTTTTGTTCCTTGATCTATTTCTGCAAGGTTAGAACTAGATTTTATAAATTAGAATTATTTAGTGTACCTGGCCCTCCGGATCCAGAATTATTTGGTATCTTCCCACTTCCTAGTTTTCAAGTCTTGAATGAGGGTTTTTCACGATTGTGTTAACTAGTGGTGGAGCCTCCTGAACAATATTCGGTAAACCACTTGAAAAGCACATAAAATTTCACTAATCTGCTGTGTGATAAATTGTTTCAAGTTATCTTGCTCATTTGACTATTCCTCATGTTGTTGTCTAGCATTACGATTAGCGGATCTGGTAGGTGAAATTTTTCGCTAACCCTGTGGAGTATGTGTGAGAGTGCGGTGGAGAGGAGTCACCTTGTTGTCCATACCTCAATCTGAATAATTTCATTAGTACCGGATATAATATATTGCTAAAGACAAAATATGTAAATGGAAAGTGAAAAGATTACTAGATTTTTCGGTAACGGAACCAGTTTGTTTAACCAACAAATAATTTTTATAATCAAAGAAAATAATAAAAAATTCGGATTTTTAATAACCAATTTGCTTCACTTTTCCTAATGTAGATGAATAATAAATAATGGAAACAAAACATTGAAAGAATAAGAAAAAAGAAATCTTATTGATAATCGCAGCTTCCTTCCAAGAAGATTGAACAAGAATCTTCAAATAACATAGAATAAAATAAGTGATTGACAATATAATTTTATGAATTCCTTGATAATCGTAGAAGATATGGTAAGGGGGTTTATATAAGGGTACAATGTGTAATTGTTTTGTGCTACTTAATTCTCGCCCGTTACTAATATTTATTACATTGATTACCCATTATTCAGATAATTTATAACGGTCATGGTAATAATAGTCAATCGCGTACAATAAGGGATTATGTCGATTTCTTTCCATATTCGAGGCTAGTTATGAACCTTCCTTTATCGTGGTATCCATCATGCGCCTATGTCTTCTTTTCCAGCTGTCAGGTACGGTATCCTTGTAAGCGACGGTATATTTGTAAGTGATCCCGTGGGTGTTTTACTCAAACTTTTCCTAACCTTCACTCTTATTTATCTTTTTTACTCTTATACCACCTGTTAATATACCATTAGTCCACGTAGCTAGTTTATTTTTCCACCAATGCAGTTACTCCGAAGAAATTTTTTTGGCACAACCTAAAATATGAAATTAAGTTGTTTAAAAGGAAATTTTAGTAGCAAACCAATTTCCAGTAATGCTAGACGTGGACAAATATTCACTGTAGCAATCTTGAAGAGGGAAGACATTTTTTCAACAAATAAGCAAGTCAATCAATGGTAGAAATGTAAAGAATTTATTAGTCTCAAGAAGCAACTTTTTCGTGAAAATAAGAAGAAAATATCTAGTCAATATTATTGGTATGAGGACCTGTATACTGTTAGTAATCTGTATTGCTGTAAAATAAAATAATAATTTTTTTTAAAATACAGAAATAGTGAGAAACCTCACTAGTGTGGGCTCTAGCGCGCCCGCACTAGTGGGATTTATCTGGGACAGTAAGAAATCTAACTAGCACGACCACTAGCGCGTGCTGAGCGCAGGCGCGCTAGTCCAGATGTCCTCTTCTCTTCTGAAAAAAAAATAATACGAGAATAAACCGAGCCCACTAAATACACAGTGTGTCCTTAAGGAAATTACTCCCCTCAAGTACCCGAGGTTTTGGAATATATCTTCCCAGGATAGAACGATTTAACTCACCAGTGTATCGGTACCAAAAAATCCGGTGATCGGCGAACCACTTGATGGTCGTAAAACACAATGGAATATTTTTGTGCAGAAGAAGAAGAAGAAGAAGAAGAAGAAGATCAGAAAATTTAGTAAGTAAAGATTCTGGGATTCAAGGCATATTTATAGCCAATTTCGTACTGTTTCTGAAAAGGTTTTGCAACCTTTCAGAACTTCTGAAAAAATCCATTTTTAATGTTCCCACAATCTTCACACATTTTTAATTTCGTACTGTTTCTGAAAAGGTTTTGCAACCTTTCAGAACTTCTGAAAAGGTTTTGCAACCTTTCAGAACAACCATAGCTGTTGGAACAGGTGTGAAGATTGTGGGAACATTAAAAATGGATTTAAAATAATCCGGAAAAGAAAAACGGACCGGACCTTTATCTAAAAGGATTAATCAATCAATCGATCTTTAACCAAATCCGAATCCGAATCCGAATCTGAATTCGAATCCGAAGCCGAAGCTGAGCCGAGCGATGACGACGACGACGGCGCGAGGCTTGCCTTCTTCTCAACTCTTTAAGAGCTAGAAGAAGAGGTTCTCTATATATACACATAGATTTTCTTTCCTTCTTCCAATGAGGGACAAAATGCACTAATTCAAAATTCCACTTCCCTTCATTTCTTTTCCCACCATCTTCCATTCACTCTCTTTAAGCTACACCAAGCTTAAAATTAAGCTACACTAAGCTTAAAGACCAACAATCCCCCACATGAATGGGGAATGGCTATAAAATAAAGGAATGCATGGACGTGTGTGTGTTTTACATGCAAGAATTAATTGCATCTGGATAAGTAGGTTTCCCTTTGAACTTTTCGTAGTGAACTTATATCGGATATACTCGGTCAATCGGTAGATTTGATATCTTTGAACCGTCGAGATTTGTTTTATACCTAGACAACATAAGTTACACAATCAATCCTTAACCATCTATGGTTCTCACGGTTGTGTTCGTTTCAGCCATGAACACCGTCTGGTTTCATGAGTGCTTAGAGAATGGGCCTTTACTTTCATTCCCCTTGAAGCGGCTTACACTTCACACTCACATAGGTGATTTCTAAACGTGTAATCCTAAAGACACACTATCTGGTCATATCCTTCCAGACTTAGCAAATCATTAAAAAGCTTTAAGCTTTATTGACTCATCAAAAAGCCTTAATGCTTTACCTTGATTTTTGAACATTGTCTTCATCACGAGAATGGGTTGAGTTATTTGACAATGTTGAACCGTCATTCATAACTTTGTTTGATCTCTTTGAACTTAGCTCTTGGGATCTCCAGTCTGCTAGGTAGAGTTACCGCCATGATGACTTGTACTAGGCCTTAACCACATTCCCTTTGATGATCTTTCAACTGTCTCTCTAGATAGGCCTTTTGTAAGTGGATCCGACATGTTATCTCTTGACTTTACGTAGTCAATTATGATAACACCACTAGAGAGTAGTTGTCTAACGGTATTATGTCTTTGTCATATATGACGAGATTTTCCGTTATACATAACGCTCACTGCCCTCCCTATTGTCGCTTGACTATCACAATGTATACAAATAGGTGCCAAAGGTTTGGGCCAAAATGGAATATCTTCCAAGAAATTCCGGATCCATTCAGCTTCTTCACCAGCCTTATCTAAAGTAATGAATTCAGATTCCATTGTAGAACGGACGATGCATGTTTGTTTGGATGATTTCCAAGACACTGCTCCACCCCCAATTGTGAAAACATATCTACTCATGGATTTAACTTTAGATGATCCGGTGATCCAATTTGCATCATTGTATCCCTCGATCACGGAGGGATATTTGTATAATGCAAAGCATAATTTTGGGTATGTTTCAGATACCCCAAAACTCGTTTCATTGCCATCCAATGTATTTGATTGGGATTACTTGTAAATCGACTCAGTTTGCTAATAGCACATGCTATATCTGGTCACGTACAATTCATTATATACATCAAACTTCCCAATACTCTTGCATAGTCNGTCAATTGGAGTCTTAGCAATTTTGAAATCCAAATACTTGAACTTGTCAAGTACCTTTTCAATGTAGTGAGACTGTGATAATGCTAGACCTTGTGGAGTCTTGTGAATTCTGATTCCTAAGATCACTTTCCTTAGTGATTCCAAGAAGATGCTTCAACCCTGTTAAGTTTTAGCTGGCTCCGCAACTCCTACGTCTTTCATATCGAATTTGTTGCACTCGTTGATTTTAAACCCACTTGCCAACATTGTTTGATCAAATTTGGCATGCCATTGTTTGGGTGCTTGTTTAAGTCCATAAAGCGACTTAACAAGTTTGCACACTTTCTTTTCTTTACCAGGAACCACAAAACCCTCAGGTTGTTCCATGTAAATCTCTTCCTCCAATTCTCCATTTAAGAAAGTTGTTTTAACATCCATTTGATGGATTTCAAGACCATACACGGCTGCTAATGCCACTAGCATCCTAATAGATGTTATCCTCGTTACTGGCGAGTAAGTGTCAAAGTAATCAAGGCCTTCTTTTTGTCTATAACCTTTGACAACAAGTCTTGCCTTATATTTGTCAATAGTGCCATCAGCTTTCATTTTCCGTTTAAAGATCCATTTTGAACCTAAAGGCTTATTTCCAGGAGGAAGATCAACTAATTACCATGTATGGTTATCCAAAATTGATTAAATCTCACTATCTACTGCCTCTTTCCAAAACGCCGAATCAGAAGATGACATAGCTGCTTTAAAAGTTTGAGGTTCATTTTCAAGCAAGAATGTCACAAAATCTGGTCCAAAGGAAGTAGATGTTCTTTGACGTTTGCTACGCCTTGGATCTTCTACACTTGNTTTCTTCCCGAGGTCGTTTAGGCCTTTCACTTAACTACTCGCATTCAGTTTTATACGGATAAATGCTTTCAAAGAATTCAGCATTATCTGATTCCATTACCGTATTAACATGAATCTCGGGATTATCGGATTTATGGACCAAAAATCGACATGCTTTACTGTTTGTAGCATATCTAATGAAAACGTAATCTACTATTTTTGGTCCGATTTTAACTCTTTTAGGTAAAGGAACTTGTACTTTTGCTAGACACCCCCACACTTTGAAATATTTCAAGTTAGGTTTTATTCCTTTCCACTTTTCATTTGGAATAGATTGTATTTTGATGTGGGGTACTCTGTTGAGTATTCGGTTACCTGTAAGGATAGCTTCCCCCCACAAACTATGCGGTAATCCAGAACTTATTAGTAAAGAATTCATCATTTCCTTTAATGTTCGATTTTTTCTTTCTGCAATTCTGTTGGATTGAGGTGTGTAAGGTGCAGTAGTTTGATGGATAATTCCATATTCCGAACATATTTCTGCAAACGGAGATTCATATTCTCCACCTCTATCACTTCTAATCATTTTGATAATTTTATTCAATTGACTCTCTACTTCATTCTTGTATTGCTTAAATGTTTCAATTGCTTCATCCTTACTATTAAGAAAATAAACATAACAATATCGAGTGCAGTTGTCAATAAAATTAATAAAATACTTTTTCCCACCTCGAGATGGTGTCGACTTCATATCGCAAATGTCTATATGAATTAAGTCTAAAGGATTTGAATTCCTTTCAACAGACTAATAAGGATGTTTTACAAACTTAGATTCAGCACATATTTGACATTTCGATTTATTACACTCGAATTTAGGCAATACTTCTAAATTAATTAACTTCCGCAAGGTTTTATAATTGACATGTCCTAAACGACTATGCCATAAATCATTTGACTCCAACAAATAAGAAGAAGCTGAAATTTTATTCATACTATCAACAACCATTACATTGAGTTTGAAAAGGCCCTCCGTGAGGTAGCCTTTTCCAACATACATTTCGTTCTTGCTCACAACAACTTTATCAGAGACAAATACACATTTGAGTCCATTCTTCACAAATAAAGAAGTAGAAACTAAATTCTTCCTAATAGTAGGAACATGAAGAACGTTGTTGAGCGTTAACACCTTATCGGAAGACATCTTTAAGAATATCTTCACATAACCTTCAATCTTGGCTGTTGAATTATTTCTCATGGAAATCTCTTCTTCGGGACCAGCAGTAGAGTAAGTCGCAAATGCTTCTTTGACAGCACAAACATGTCGAGTGGCTCCGGAGTCAATCCACCACTCCTTCGGATTTCCAACTAAGTTGCATTCCGAAAGCATTGCACAAAGATCATCAATGTCATCATTCTTCTCCACTATGTTGGCCTGTCCCTTCTTCTTATCCTTTTTCGGGAGACGACAATCAGGGGCTTTGTGACCAACTCTTCCACAGTTGTGGCAGTTTCCCTTGAATTTCTTTTTGTTCTGATCCTTAGTTTGTCCAGAAGATATCTTCCTCTTCTTACTTTTTGGAGCAGTCTCCTCAATGATATTAGCTCCCATGATCGTTGAATTTCCACGAGACTTCTTCTCGGCTGTTTTGTTGTCTTCCTCAATCTTGAGACGAATCACAAGATCTTCCAACTTCATTTCTTTGCGCTTGTGCTTAAGATAGTTCTTGAAATCTCTCAATGAAGGAGGCAACTTTTCAATCATTGCAGCCACTTGAAATGCTTTATTCACGACCATACCTTCAGCAATAAGGTCGTGAAAAATAAGTTGAAGCTCCTGAACTTGGGTTCGACAGTTTTGTTGTCTATCATTTTATAGTCTAGAAACTTGGCAACCACAAATTTCTTCAAGCATGCATCTTCAGTCTTGTACTTCTTCACAAGTGCGTCCCATAATTCTTTCGAAGTACTCATTGCATTATACACATTGTACAAGTCATCCTCTAAAGCACTTAGGATATAGCCTTTGCAAAGAAAATCAGCCTGCTTCCATGCTTCAACAATAATGAACTTCTCGTTGTCCGGCATGTCCGCAGTAGGCACTGGAGGTTCTTCACTAGTGAATTGCTGCATACCAAGTGTGGTAATCCAGAAGAACACCCTTTGCTTCCATCCTTTGAACTTGGCTCCAGAAAATTTCTCCGGTTTTTCTGCCGGTGGAACAACAGTCCGGCTTGACGAGGCTATCGTCGTTGCCGCAACAGTCGCAGAAGAATTTTTGTTATCAATTGCCATTTCTCACTGTCAACAATAGAAGAGTTCAATCAATGGAAAAACCAGAACAGTAAACAATACTGCAATCAACAATAAACAGTATGTATAATAAATAAAATCGAAGTTTTTATATATTGTTTCACAGAAAACGATGAAGTTTTTATGTTCTTAAAATCGTTTTCTGAATTTCAAAACTCTGATGAAGTTTTTATATCTTCAAATAAGAATAATAAAATTCAGACGGAGTAGAAAACACATAGGTTTTAATCTCCACAAACAGAATACAGAAAAAAAATTCCTTAAGATTGTTAGTAATTTGTATTGTTGTAAAATAAAACAATAAATTTTCTGAAAATACAGAAACAGTGAGAACCCTCACTAGCGCGGGCTTAGTGCGGCCGCGCTAGTGGGATTTTACCTGGGACAGTAAGAAACCTGACTAGCGCGACCGCTAGCGCGTGCTGAGCGCGGGCGCGCTAGTCCAGGCGTCCTCAGCTTTTCTTCTGGAAAAAAAATAATACAAGAATAAAACGAGCCCACTGAATACACAGTGTGTCCTTAAGGAAATTATTCCCCTCAAGTACCCGAGGTTTTGGAATATATCCTCCCAGGATAGAACGATTTAACTCACCAGCGTATCGGTACCAAAAACTCCGGTGATCGGCGAACCACTTGATGGTCGTAAAACACATTGGAATATTTTATGCAGAAGAAGAAAAAGATCAGAAAATTTAGTAAGTAAAGATTCTGGGATTCAAGACATATTTATAGCCAATTTCGTATTGTTTCTGAAAAGATTTTGCAACCTTTCAAAACAAACATAGATGTTGGAACAGGTGTGAAGATTGCAGAAAAATTAAAAATGGATTTAAAATAATCCGGGAAAGAAAAACGGACCGGACCTTTGTCTAAAAAGATTAATCAATTAACCTTTGACCGAATCCGAATCCGAAGCCGAAGCCGAGCGACGATGACGGCAACGGCGCGAGGCTTTCCTTATTCTCAACTCTTTAAGAGCTAGAAGAAGAGCTTATCTATATATACACATAGATTTTCTTTCCTTCTTCCAATGAGGGACAAAGTGCACTAATTCAAAATTTCACTTCCGTCCATTTCTTTTCCCACCATTTTTCATTCACTCTCTTTAAGCTACACCAAGCTTAAACTTAAGCTACACTAAGCTTAAAGACCAACATATACTACGAGAAAGATAAATATTACTACAAACATCATCACATGAATAGAAAAAAAAAGGCAGAAAATTGCAAGAATTTTTTAGCTGTGGATGCTAGTTGTTGAATCGCTAATTAGAATTTAGCCATAATGTCATGACCCAATTCCCATTATACATCGACGTCCAACGTCATCGTTAGACAAGCCAACAGTGAATTATCAACTTAGTTATTTAATATATTACTTTTAGAATCATGAGTTTGATTAAATAAAGAAAATTGATGTGAAGAAAACCATGGCGATACAAAAATATTAATTAAACATGAAAAAAGATGATGACAATGTTAAGCAAAACCATAACATCTACTAAAAAATTTCAAAATCCAGTGTCACAAGTGCATGGACATCTACTAAGGAGTATACTAATAATAAATCTGTCTGGAATATAAAATAGACAGAATGAAGTAAATAAATATGATGGAGACTTTGCGTGCTTCGGCACTTACCTCATGACAGATAATGAAAATGGCTCCTCCAAATCGCCCAAGCAAGAGAGAAATGAGTGAAATGAGCAAAAATCCCAATTTAAGTAACATATATTCTGCCCAGGCATTGCCTTTCGCGATTGCGGTCTAAAGCCTCGCGATCGAGAATCAATATTACCTATGCCGCCCAAGATGGCCTACGCGATCGCGTCTGACACCTCGCGATCACGAAGCAAGACCAGTCCACCAACCGCGAATGCGGGACACCTTTGTGTTTCGACAACAAGCTCCATCAGCCCCCGCTTCAACACTATGCGAACGCGTGCCTTGACTCGCAGACGCAATGATCCAGCCCAGGAAACTACGCGATCACGTATCTTTGCCCGCGAATGCGAAGACCAAATGACCATCTGCTCCAACCTACCTTTCGCGATCGCGTATGCCTCTCGTGATCGCGAAGCATGCCAAAGACACCAGAAACCAGCAGTTGTAAAACAAGGGAAAATGATCTGAAACCATCCTGAAACACACCCGAGGCCCTCGAGACGTTGTCTAATCACACCAACAAGTCCCAATACCTTATTCAAACGTATCCAAAGGCTCGAAAATCCACGAATAACATCAAAACCACAAATAGACGATCAAAATCTTTCTTTAACTTTAAAACATTCAAACTTTGCCGAACGCGTCTGAATCATACTTAGACTTCTGGAATGATGTCAAATTGTACGTACAAGTTACAAATCACAATACGAACCTATTCCAACATTCTGAATTCCAAGCGGATATAAATTACACCAACCTCCACTTTATATCAAACTTAGGAAATTCTAAAATCTTTAAAGTGCCAACTTTCCACAATAAGCGTCAACCCCCCCCCCCCCCCCCCCCCCCCCCCCCTGCC